>VSMD01134959.1:0-13775 GCA_008750895.1 Mirza zaza | reverse complement strand
TGTCCAGATCTGTGACCTTGAGTAAAGTCATTCGCAGCCCTGAGCCCACCTCTCCGTCTGCAAAATGTGCCCGCTAGTGCCCTACAACACAGCGCCGTGACGCTGGCTGACAGATCATACAGCGTGCAAGGGGCGCCCGGCTCACAGGAAGGGCCTGGTCAGTGACAGCTGCTGCTGCTACTACTGTCATTACTGTTACCGTAAAGTAGTGAGCTCCCCGTGCCTGGCAGAGTGAGTCGAAGGTGAGATGGACCACTGGGGAGCTGCAGAGATGACCCTGGCACCAAAGCAAAGGGGGACGCACACATTTTGCCCCCTCGACAACCTCAGCATCTGGAGTATTTGGATGATGAGTGAAAAACAGTCTTATTAATAAAATACCACCTCGTGACAAAGGCCCGGAGGGAATGGGGTGGTGCTTCTTGTGGAGCCGAGGTTGTTTTGAGTTTGGAGGCTGCTGAAGTGGGAGGGGTTCCCATCGTTGTTGCTGCTGCATTTGGAAACCCCAGCCAGCTGTCCCTGGAGCCAGCTCTGGCTGACCTCATCCGAGGAATGCAAACCTCCCCCACAGGGCCTCCTAGGAAATGTGTCCCTGATGTGCCTGGGAGCTGCACACCAGAGTTGCAGTCTCCGCCGTGTGGAGGGGGGGGCAGCATCCGTGTGCCGGGAGCGGCGTGCGTGCAGGCGGGAGACCGAGTGTGCCTGGTCCACTCTCGGGCAGCCTGGGCACAGGAGGGTCGAGGCTCCCCCCACCCTGGAAACTCTGCCTCGAGCCACACGCAGGGTGACGGCAGCTTCCCTGGAAATGCCTTGGCGGTGGTTCGTGCTGAGACAAACATTTCTCCTCTCCTTCCCCCATCCGCTTCTCCTGTCAGCTGGGTCCTGTCCCAGAGCTGCACTCAGGAAATGCTCCCTGTGTCACCACAGCTCCGCGCACAGCAACGGGATGAGGGGCGCAGAGTCCAAGGAGCAGCCGCTGGGCTCCACCAGGGCGGCCACGAGTGTGTGGGTCTCCCCCGAGACGGAGAGGAGGACGCACTGCTCCAGGGCCGCCCGGCATTCCGCACGCACGGTCGGGGGTCTGCCTGTCAACAGACGGTCACTAAGCTGGGACCACGCAAGGCGCTGCAAATCCAATCATGAACAAGACAGGGGCCTGGCTTTTCTTTTTAACATAAAACTAACCATTTTAAAGCATGCAATTGGGTGTCATTAGTGCAGCCACAGTATTGGCAACCGTCACCACTATCCATCTCCAGAACTTTGTCATCGTCCCAGAGGAAATGTTACATGCATGGAGCCGTCGCTCCCACTCCCCGCTCTGCCCACCCCCCAGCAGCCAGCAGGCTGCTTTCTCTCCCCGTGGATTTGCCCTTTCTGGACATTTCATAGAAGTGGAATCGTACGATAAGTGCCTTTCGTGTCTGGCTTCTCTCCCCCGGTGTGATGCGCCCCGGGTTCCTCCCGCTGGTTGTGTGCGGCGGCCGGGACTTCATGGCTTTTGGTGGCCGAGGCATATTCCGTTGCATGGACATCTAGTCTTTTCTTGCTGCTGGACTTTCCAGCCGAGCATCTCTGCTTTTCCTCATTCCCAAGAGAACAAGAGAGCTCCCTTGGAGTTTCCTGACCTAGGAGGTTGTGAAGTTAGCGAGGGGGTCTGACTCCACACACCCAAGGTGCTCATCTCTTGAGATCGGACGACGTACCAGGTGCTCTGGGCATAAGCTCGCAGCCCCACGGCTAGAACACGCTGCCTCTGGGACAAGAACGTCCACCTCCACCAAGGCCAGCTGTGGGATCAGGGCAAGCACAACCACCGGCCAGGGCCTCAGGCTCCATATCTCTAAAATGGGTCTATTAGTCACACCTCCCTTGAATCTGATGATGTCTATGATTAGCCCAGTGTTAGGTGAAAGGACAATGCCTGGTGACCTTGTGGCCATCACGCAATCTAGCTGCCGTCATTCAGTGGGGTGGCGTCATCCTTACAGGCCATCTTGGCTGTCTCAGGAATGGGTCTCAGGGGCCAGGCTGGGCTGGGGCGCCCCGCAAGTAGCCTGGCACGCACCCCCAGTCAGCTGGGCTCACTGACGGGCAGCTTCCAGCCCTTCCATTTATTTAGACTGTCAATAGATGCCAGATGGATGTTTGTGGCGTCTCCGTGCAGCTAAAGGTAAAATGCACGGCCTTTTCCAGAACTAACTGAACGGCTGCCCAAGGCAGTCGCGCTGGGGCGATGCCTCAGTGGGCCTGCGCTTGGCGGCCGGTCCCGCTGCAGACACACGGGCCTCTTTTCTGGGTCTCTCTGCATCAGAGGACCGGCAGCCAGGCTCCGCGGCACTGCAGGCAGTGGGCAGGCGGCGCCAGGACCCAGAACAAACTCCTGGAACAGAAGTGGGGTTTTTCACTTGTCTCGGTCTAGCCTCTTGATGATAAGGGACAGAAATCCAGATCAAATGAGCTCAGTTCAGTTCAACGGATGGTGGTTGCCGCTGTATGTCAGGCACGGTGCTGGTGCCCACGGTCCATCCGTGAATGAAGACCCTGCCCTGGGAGGCCGGGTGCGGGGCGGCGAGAGTAAGAAGCCACATGGCGTGGCGTTGGGTGCCGGGTGCCATGGAGAGGGGAGAGAAGCAGAGGCAGGGGGCGGCCTCGGGTGCCGGAGGTGGGGCAGACTGTGGAACTGACAGGGTGGCGAGGACGAGCCTCCGGAGAAGGTGAGATTTGAGCAAAGGTTTCAAGGATCTGAGACATCAGCCCGGTGGAAACCTGGGGAAGGGGGCATGGGCCATCGTCCTTGGCTTTTACTGTGAGTGAGATGGGAGCCACTGCAGCATTTGGAGAAAAGGAAGGATGTGATTTTTTTTTAATTTTTTTTTTTTTTTTTGAGACACAGTCTCACTCTGTTGCCCGGGCTAGAGTGCCGTGGCGTCAGCCTAGCTCACAGCAACCTCAAACTCCTGGGCTCAAGCAATCCTGCTGCCTCAGCCTCCCGAGTAGCTGGGACTACAGGCATGCGCCACCATGCCCGGCTAATTTTTTCTATATATTTTTAGTTGGCCAATTAATTTCTTTCTATTTTCAGTAGAGACGGGGTCTCACTCTTGCTCCGGCTGGTTTCAAATTCCTGACCTCAATCGATCCTCCTTCCTTGGCCTCCCAGAGTGCTAGGATTACAGGCATGAGCCACTGGAAGGATGTGATTTGACTGATTTTTTTTTTTAAGCAAAAAAGAAAACTCCTAGATTTCTAGGCCCGGGTGAGTCAGAGGCGGGGGCCTCCTCCTCTCCCCCTGGCTTCAGGCTCCCTTCGCGTGGGGAGGGCCGGCTGCTCACGGCCTCAGGCCAGCACCGTCCGCTGGCTGGACCCCAGAGCCAAGAGGGGTCTCTCTGTTAGTGTCCTGTATTCCCAGGGAAGGTGCCAGGGACGCCGATTGGCCAGCCTGGGCCACATGGCTGCCGCCCACCAACAGGATGGGGTGCTCCTAGGGGCAATCCCGCTGGGATTACAGTCACTAGGGGTAAGGTCCTGGGAAAAGGCTCCGGCTTCCCAGAAGTTAGGAGGGAGCGGTGAGCTGGCAGACAGAAAGGACTACTCCCACCTGGTGTGCCTGTGTCCCGGGGGCTGCAGAGCCGGCAGAAAGTGCCACTGAGCTACGTGCACCGCATGGTGTTTGTCGGCCCCAGAGCACGCTTTGCAAACATTGCTTCCTAATGAGGCTGGTGCCACAGTGGCGACTGCTGTACAAATTTGCTAGTCCTTCTTTATTTTTTTAGATCCCTTCACGTCATTGCCCCATCACTGGCTACAGAGAGCCCAGCAACGTGCCTAGAGGTCAGGAACCCGCAGCCGAGGCGGGGCCGCTTCCTCCTCTCCAAGCCTCCTCTGACGTTGCAGACAATCGGCCGCGTGAGGACCTGGGTTCCCGCCGCCAGGAAATGCCAAGGAGGGGCTGGAATAAGCCCCATGGCAGCTTGGGACACGGCAGCGCCTCTGCTCGGGGCTGTAGGGTTGCGACGGGGAGGACTTTCGTGGGTGTAAAAAAATATGGAAAAGTATCAAGGTTTGAAGAGTCCTCTCAGTGACCTTTTACATATGTACCCACCACCCAGGTCAAGATAGAAAATATTTCTAGGGGCTTCTCTCGCCCTCATTTTTGTGCACACACTGCTGTTGTTCCCAGGGGCTCCCACTCCCCAGCGCTGTGCATACAACAGCCCCAGGGCCCCCCCTCACCCCCCAAAAAAGCAGGGAGCACCAGTCCCATCTCACAGGAAAAGAAATTGAACTAGTCTGGGCAAGGTGGCCTATGTCTATAATCCTAGCACTTTAGAAGGCTGAGGCAGGAGGACTGCTTGAGCCCAGGGGTTTGACACCAGCCTGGGCAACATAGCAAGACCCCATCTCTACAAAAAAAACACAAAAATTAGCCAGGCATGGTAGTGAACTCCTGTAGTCCCAGCTACTCGGAAGGCTGAGGTGGGAGGATCACCTCAGCCGGGAGTTCAAGGCTGCAGCAAGCTGTGATCGGGCCACTTCACTCCAGCCTGGGTGACAGAGTGTGTCTCAACAACCAAAAAAGACAAACATAGGAAAAACCAAAATGAACAAAACAAAATAAAAAAATGAAACTGAAGCCTGGAGAGAAGTAACACCACCCCCCAAACCACAGCAGCAGCAGCAGCTCCCGTGGACTGAGGGCAGCTTTGGGGAAATTCCTGGCCGAAGATCAGAGAAGGTTTCGTCCTGCTTGTCAGGCTCTGGCTTAACTGGTTCATTTCTGTAGACGATGAGGAAAAGATTCCTACCTCGAAGTCACGTACATCAGTCATCAGAGTTTCCCTACAAAGTCTCTTTCATTTTCAGCTCAGGATAACGGCAGGCGATAGCACACGCCTCGCCCAGCCTCGCCGCGGGCAGGTTTCCCTCCCGTGGCTGCAGGGGACCAAGCAGGGCCGAGCACGCTCCTCGCCAAGAAGGACGGGCGGGGCCTTCCCGGGCCATGTGTGGTCCACGGTTCTAGGGGTGGTACGGCCACCAGACCCCGTCCTCACAACCGAGCTTTCCGACATGGAAGGCGGCTGCCTGCTGGGGTTCCCCTGAGCTGGGGCGTCCTGTTCTCGGACAGAAAGCCCAGCCCGGGGCAGGCTCGCACAGCCCCTCAACACACGGCCAGAGGTAAACATACGTTCCACGTGCCGTCCCTGGCAGTATGTACGGTGACCTGCCACCCGCCTCGTGGGGCTGGGACGGCTCGGCCTGGTAGTCCCCCATGCCCTAGAAACATGGAGGCAGTTTATCAGTGTTTTGTCCCGACGAAGGAATGCTCGGCACGTGGCAGATGGGCCAGAAGCCACCCGCCCGCCACCCCTAGCAGCAGGGCAGGGTTTTCTGAGTGTGTCCCTCCCGACAAGGTAGGGTCATTACGCCCATTTGGAGGGGGAGGAAGCTGAGGCTCAGGGGACCTGCTGCAGGCCAGGTGCTTGGTAATTGCGACTTGTAGCCAAGACTCCTTTTAGTCACCTACCATGACTGCCTCGGGGAGTGACCCACAGCTGCGTTTTACAGCTGAGACCGGTTCAGAGAGGACAGCTGCTTGCCCAAGGCCACACGGCTGCTGCCGAGGTCTGGCTTTGGGATCCCGGGCCAGCCCTCCCTTTGATCTCTGACACTGCTGCCTCCGGCCAGGTGCTGTCCCTAAGGACCGGGTCAGGCCCAAGAGCACGGAGCAGGCAGGCATGGGAGGCTGAGTTTTCCCTCTTCCCCACCGCCCTGGAGCCCCTCCCGAAAAGCCAAAGTGCCGGCAAAATGAAACAAGCGAGAACCTGCCTTGGCCAAGTCTTGCCCGGAATCCCAGGAAGGGGCAGGATGCGGCATGGGAGGACTTTGAGGTGCGAGATTCAAAGGATCTTAGGGCAGCAGCTGTTGGCGCTCTCTGTCGAATTGTTGAGGGGTCTTTCGGGGAGGACTTGCAGGGGGCCATCAAACCACCTGCCCGGCAGGTCTCTGAGAAAAGCACAGTGGTGCTAAGGAAGACGGCGTGTTTGTTTCCTATCCCTGAGGTGGCAAGTTACCGCAAAGTAGTGGCTTTACAGTGACACAATTTATTATCTTGCAGTTCTAGAGGATGGGAGGGCGAGGCGGGTCTCCCCGGCTAACGTCCGAGTGCTGGCAGGGCTGCCACCCTCCTGGGGCTCTCGGGGAGACTTCGTTTCCTCACTTTCCTCCCCTTCTAGAACCTTCGCCGCATTCCTTCGCCCGAGAACCTCCCTCATCTTCAAAGCCAGCCACGCATGTCTCTCCTCTCTGCCCTCTGCCCTGTCCTGGCATCTCCCCTGTGCTGTCTCTGTTTTCCTGTGTTTCCCCCAATCTCCCGCCTGGGCTCGGCCAGGTGACCCAGGACAATCTCTCCCATCTTGAGGTCCATCCTAGGTCCCTTCTGCAACGTCCCTTTTGCCACTCTAAGTCACGTATGTGCAGGTTCTGGGCATCGGAACGCGAACGCCCTTGCGGGTGGGGTGTCGTCCAGCCCACACGGACAGCAAAGCCACGTGGTGCAGGCGTGGTGTGGCTCTGGCGCCCAGGCTGAGTGGGGGACAGCTGGCCTGGTTCTCAGCCCCTCCCATCCTGAGCCCCCGGAGGGGGGCACGAATCAGTGACATCCATTGCACGTGGAGGTGCCCAGCCTTGTCACACCCCCAGAAGGCGGGTCCCACAGCACAGTTCATACCACGGAGGAGGAAACAAATCTGAAACAGATTTGAGAGCACTGACGGATTTGCCAGGGAGGGCTGGGCCAGGGCCAGGGGTAGGGCAGGGACAGCTCCCGGCTGCCTGCTTCTCACAGCATCAGGGCAGGAGTTGCTCTTCTTCCTCTTCGTAGGAGAAGGGGCCGGCCTGGCGAAGGGGCGGGGAGTGGGCGGGCGCTGACTGCGGCTCTCTCGCCTCCTCCCAGCTCTCCTGCAGGCGCCCGCTCTGCTGATCACACCCGCAGTCGGGCAGGCTGAGCCAGAGATGCCTCCGCACCGCCTGGCCACGGACAGCCAGGTGCTCCCGGCCTTCCTGCTCTGCAGCACGCTGCTGGTCATCAAGATGTACGTGCTGGCCATCATCACGGGCCAAGTGAGGCTGCGGAAGAAGGTACGTGCCCCACCCCCCTCGTCCCCCAGCCCAGGTGTGCTCGCTTTTCTCACCGCCCTGCGGGAAAGTCCGGGCACAGGAAAGCGTGGCCAAGGTGTGCGCAGGGCTCCAGCCGGGCACCCCTCCCAGGCCTTCCGAGGGGCTCCCTGCTGGCCCCGGGGCTCGGGCCGCACTTTCTTGTCTTCTGGTTTAAGAGCGTTTACTCATGTGCTGGGCCACCAGGCTGGGCTTTTGGCGCCAGGTCTCCCGGGGAAGCAGGTCCTGGAGGGTGGAGCATGGGAGTGTGACAGCACAAAGCCGCTGTCTGACCCGGTGGCTTCCTGGCATGGGAGAGCCGAGGCTTGGGTGGAGTGGGAACCAGTGAAATAGGAGCTCGAGAAACGTTTGAGTGGAAATTCCCATTCCCGGCCAATGTCACCTACAAAGCCACTGCACCCCCGGAGGCCAGGACCCGGCCAGGCCCCAGCGGGCTGTTCAGGGAGGAATTTCCCCCACTAGGAGTCCCTGAACCAAACAACAATAAAGAGGCGGAGATCCGGGCCAGGGCGAGCGAGCGGGCAGGGTGACCCGTTTCAGCGGGCTCGGCTGCACGGTCGGCCCTGTGAGTCCGCAAACTTGCGGGTCAAGCTCACGGCCATCCTGCCAGAAGGTCCAGGGTCACCTGCTGATCATCTTCCCAGGTATCTGAACAGATTCTTCCCCTTCGTCCCGTTGGAAGGCCAGGCAAGGCTGGCTCTGGCATTGCGTGCGGGTGGATCCCGGGCAGCGAGGACCTTGCCCACAAGCGAGGCTCAGGCCCTGGTGCAGGTACAGGCAGGATTAAAGGCAGGGCAACTGCTCAGGTGACAGGACTGTGCCCAGAGGCTACAGCATACTGATTGCTTCTGACTTCTCCCCACCTCCCTGGCCCTGGGATGTGGGAACCAAGGCTAACCAGGACAGCTGCATCCACTCTTGACTCCATCCCCTGTGTGGCCTGGAGCTGAGCACTCAGTTCCCACCGCAGCCCCGGTCGGGGGGGGGGGGAGGGGAGGGGGAGCCACATGCACCTGGTTTTCTAGGTTTGCAGCCTGGGGTCAGAGAGGTGGCATCACCTGTGAAGGTTGCCAGCCCAGTTTGAGCTCAGGTGTCCGGCTCCAGAGCCCACGTGCCGCCTAGGGGCCTGGGGGGCTTAGCAGGGGATGTGACTCCCTTTTAACATGAGTCTAGGGAAGAGAGCAGGCTCCCCGAGTGGCCATCTGCCCGATCAGCCTGGAATTGGCAGGAGACCTTCCGTGGCCAGGCTGCTCCGAGGTGCTCCTTTCAACCACCTGGCTCCCTCTCGTCCCTGTTCCGGGCACGTGGCGCCACCCAGGAAGGACCTGGGGGAGCACGCAGCATGAAGGTGGCAGGCACAGGCCATGGCTCCTCCACTCGCCAGCCTTGGGACCTGGCAGGTCTGGGTGCTCAGGGTCCTCTGTGCACGGGGGATGGTGACAGCAGGGCCAGGAGAATCCAACACCCTGCGCAGAGCAAACGCTCCGCCAACATCGATCCTTGTGACTTACGGTAGCTGAAACGAACACGAACAGCAGCAGCCATAGCTCACTTCCCCGGGAGGGCGTCAGGCCTGGCCCCTCACCCCAGCTGGGGTGGCCCCTCAGCCTCTGCCACCAGGGGCTCTTCTGGGCTTGGCTGCAGCGGGCTCCTGCAGGCCGACTCGTGCCTCTGAGTTCTGTCTGCAGGCGTGAGCGATGCGTGGACCGTGGACCTCAAAGTGGGTGCCGGCTGGATGCTGAGGCACTCTGAAAGGTGTCAGGGATCCGGGGATGGGGTGCAGGGCCATCAGAGTCGGAGATTTGCTGGCTTAAGGGCCAGTCGAGAGGAATTCTGATTCCAATCCCACCCGTGACTGGCGCCAGGCACAGGCTGCGTTCACCTCTGGGCAGGGCAGGGCAGGGCAGGCCCACCAGGCAGGACAAACCAGCGTGGGGACAGTCGTGAGTCAGACGCACAGGGCTTGCTGGACGGGCCATTTGGAAAAGCTGCTGCTGACGTTCAGATTCCGCCGTGGGCTGGTTGCCTTTGGCTGGGTCCCCGCAGGAGACGGAGGGGCAGGAGCTGAGGGCGTGGGCCTTCGGTGACTGGTGCGTGACCTTGTGTCTCCGCTTTCCAACGAGAGAAAGTGACAATTCACCGAGTGCCGTCCTCACGCTGTGTCAGAGGCTCCTCCAGGGCTCTCCCCTGCTCTTCTCATGGTCCTCGAGCTGTGTTTAACCCAAGTTTACAGATGAGGAAGCTGAGGAACAGGAAGTCCAGGAACTTGCAGTCAGAGCAGAGCTGGGTTTCCAGCCTGGGGCTCTCAAGAGCCTTTCTTTGCTTCTAACACAAAGTCCAAAATTTTTTTTAAGAGACAGGGCGTCTTTCTGTCGTCCAGGCTGGAGTGCAGCGGTGCCGTCATAACTCACTGCAGCCTCAAACTCCTGGGCTCAAGCGATCCTCCTGCCTCAGCCTCCCAAGGTAGCTGGGATCACACGTGCGCCCCACCACTCCTGGATAATATTTTTTGTTCTTTTTTTACTTAAAAAATTTTTAGTTAAAAATATTTTTTAGAAATGGGGTCTCACTGTGTTGCCCAAACTGGTCTCAAACTCCTGGGCTCAAGCGATCCCCCTCCCTCACCCTTCTAAGTAGCTGGGACTACAGGTGTGTGCCACCATGCCTAGTTAAAATTCTTAAGGCACCTCCAGGACCTCCCTGACCCCCATAACTTCATCTTGGGCTCCTTCCCTTGCTCTCTATGCTCCAGCCATGCTGGTTTTCTGTTCTTCAAACATATCTAGCTTCAGGCCCCAGGGCCTTTGCACGTGCTCCCTCTGCCTGGAATATTGATGCCCCAGCCCTCCCTTCCTCTGGTTAAGGTAGATGCATCCTTCAAACCTCAGCTTTAATGTCACTGCCTCAGAGAAGCCTCCTGTGACCCCAGACTCAGTCAGGTCTCCCATGAATATTCTCAAGGCCAATCCTGTCTTCTTTCTTACCAGGTGAGACCACCTGGTCTTCCCTGGTCCACAGGCGATTCCTCCATCAGACTGTGAGCTTCACAAGGGCAGGGACAAGGAGCTTTTCTTGCAGTGAGGCCCCATGGCACAGAGGAGGAGCTGGTGGCTGCTAGGGGAATGGCCATGGCCGTGATACCACCACTGCCCTGTGAACTCTGTCCATGGGCGAAACACAGACCCAGGCAGCCGGCCACCCGTCTCCCAAGCAGTAATTCTCAGCCGATGTATTGCAGGCTTTTGCCAACCCGGAGGACGCCGTGAGACACGGGGGCCTGCAGTACTGCCGCACCGACCCGGACGTGGAGCGCTGCCTCAGGTGGGTGCCGCCGGGCTGCTGGCCGCACACCTGGCCGCACACCTGGCCACACACCTGGCCACGGCCCATTCTGTCCAACCTTCTGCTCGCTGAGCTTGTGGAGGATTCCCAGGAGCTGAGGTTTCCTGCGTTCATCATCCCCTTAGACTGTTTCATTCATTGATTTAATTTCTAATTGACGTTGGAAAATTAATACAAGGCCACGACTCAGAATTACAAAGTTAGAAAAGGACATTCCGTAAAAATTTAATCTCCCTCCCACCTCTGACCTCCGGGTGTTACCTGGGGCTACTCTCCAGGGGCAGATGCTGTGTGCAGTGCCCTGTGCATCTCTCCGGAGAGATCTTCTGCACTTGCAAACGCACGGGCCATGCTTTCGTTTTTGGCCCCTAAAGAGTCACCCTTTACCCTGTGCTGGCCTGTGCTGTGCCGTTTTCACGTGACGGCAGAGGTCGTCTCAGCACGGAGGAGCCCTGCTCGCGGGTCTGTGCGCAGTGCTCATGCCATCATGCCATGACCTTGCTGAGTGGACGGCCTGCACCTTGCGAAGCCAGTTCCCCGCCCATGGGCACGAGGACTGTTCTGGGTCTTTCTCTGTTACGAACGGCGCGCATCAGCACCTCTCGGTTTTGCCTTTGTGTGTGTATGTGTGTGAGCAAAGCCTCGGGACGCAGCCACATGGAAAGACGTATGGCCACGTGTGCACGGCTCGTCCCCAGCTGGCCCGCGGGCTGCTCCTCCCTGCCCCGGACAGCTCAGTCCACTGTCATCCTTCTGGGTGTGTCCCTGCCAACAGGATACGTGAACATTCACACCACGTTTCGGTTTTACTTTGCACTTCTTTCCTTCCGAGTGAAGTTAAACATCTTTTCATAGGCTTAGCATCCCCCAGCCAATTAAAATCAATTTTTCTTACTATAACAATCAGAACTACTCATTGCAGACCGTTTGGATGATACTGAAAACACACAGACGAAAAGGAAAGCCATTCACCATTCTCATCACTCTCCCCATTTTCACCTCTCTCCTCTTTTTCTTCTATGCCTAAATATTTTTCCATGAAATTAGGCATGCATTAGGTGTACCCAACTTGGAGTTCCGATTTCTTTTGGTTAAGATTATTTCATGAGCGCTTTTCATGTCAGTAAATACTTCTTTGAAAATGGCTGCATAAAATTCCGTCAGAGACTAGATGTTAATTTCCCATCACCGGCGCCGATATTGGAATTTCGGCGGTTTATGCTCTGCCATTTTCACCCTGGAGGGTGAAAGGCTGGAGGGTGAGGAGGTGACACCCAGGGGGTGGGGGGTCGTCCAAGGACAGTGATGGGGAAGTGGAGACGGGGGACAGGAGACAAACCTTCAGCACACTCCCATGCGTCACAGCCGGAAATGGGTGGGTGCTGTCATTTAAATAATAGAAATCCTCTTATTGAAAGAAAGTCTGTGGGGTTTTTTCCTAATGTTTTTCTTGGCCATTGACAATAATATACACACTTGTGGTTTTGAACAATTACAGAGATGTGTAATGTAGGAAGTGACATTTCCTGCCATCCTGCCCTTTCACGCCCTTCCCATGGAGTCCTCCATCCGTCCGTGTGTCCTTTGATCAGCACCTACTCTGTGCAGGACCCTGTGCTAAGCACCAGCTGTGCTTTCGTGAACAAAGTCCTTCCCCACTCGTGCCCCGTGTCCGTGCCCCGTGTCCCTGGTGGTCTCGGCTCCTCTGGACAGCGGAGAAGGGCGTGATGAGCCACCCGGGCGGTGGGACCGCCAGTCTCGGCAGCCAGCGGGAGAACGTGTTTCGGCTCCTCCCAGGCTGCCGGGTTTGATGTAGCGGCTTTCGTGTGGCACAGGGTGGCCACGCGGGCTCATAAACTCTGGGTTTACCTTTACTCGCTGTGACCAGGCCAGGGAGAGACCTTGCCTCCCACCCACCCAAGTTGTTTCTTCTCAGCAGAATGACTCGTCCTCTACAGTGCTGATGCTTAAGGGGCTGAAATTCAACCCGGCCTGGCTGAGCTGCTCTTACCTACTATGTTTTGCATCCACCGAGGCGGATTTATTGGGAACCTATTGTATACGGGGCCCATGCCGGCCCTGGGGGGAGGCTGGCTCCCTGAGGCCCCTCCTGCACCACCTGATTTCACAGGACACCATGGAAACTCGAGGGTGCAGAGGGAAGGGATTATACATCCGCTACCGGAGAACTGGAGGGAACCTGAGTGGGGAAACCCTGGCAGGGAAAGTCGGTTAAATATTAGACCAGGGTTTATGGCGCCATCGGAGGAGTTGCCCTCTGTCAAGTGGAAAAGCACTTGGTTCTTGGAGTGTAATCTGCCTTGAGGGTTAGCAGGTTAGCACAGGCACACAACCTAAGCCCAGCCCGGGGGAAGCGGGGCCCAGGTCCGAAGGATGAACCCAGGCTGTGCGTTTGGACCCAAACCTGAGGCTGTGCGTCTGCACCTGCGGGGCGGGGCTGCCCGGGCGTCCCGAAGAAGGAAGGCAGACACTGCCCTGAGCGTTTGCATTTCCGACTACTTGGAGTGTGTGGACTTATGCGGAGCGAACTGGTTTGTCAGGAAATTGGGTCCCAAAATGTCAGCCCCAGAAGTCCCTTAGACATTACCCAACATGTTCCTTTTTTAGACAGTGAACAGAGGCCCAGGCAGAGACTGGCCTGGGTCCGTGGCACTAATCGGCACCACGGCTGAACTGGAGCAAACCCCCCCCTGCACCATGAAGCGCTGTTTATTAATCTGCCTGGGCATCTGAGGGTGGCCAGGCATCTGGCAAAGCCAAGAGAGCGAAATTAGCTTTAACAGCGTGCCCAGGCCAGGGCTGGGGACGGTGGTGGTCATGATGCTGGTGACGAAGATGAGGATGATGGCAGCTAACTTAAGATGCAGCTGCTCAGTGTTGGGAGCGTTGTAAGCACCGTCCAGCTGCCAACTCGCTCAGCACTCGGAGGAGCCGGGATCCCTGAGGGGTCTGCTCGGCGCCAGGCGGCTTTGCGGGTTTATTCCGCTGTGTACTCACCTTTACCAGCGAGCAGCTGCTGCTGCAGGTATCGATCCCGAATTCAAGGGACCCATCAGCGGGGCAGGGGCTGGAAGAGGAGTGGCCAGCAGCTGGCCCTGCCCGGATGCTGGGGGGCACCTTTTGCCACCTGTCGCCTGCCACAGTGAAGCGCAGATGGTGTTGTAATGTCTGCTGAGGGTGACGGGCAGGCCTGATGCTGCAAGAGGCTGTGCAAGTCCAGGCCAGCAGGAATTCGC
>VSMD01134957.1:97477-133668 GCA_008750895.1 Mirza zaza | reverse complement strand
GAACGAGAGCAGAAACTTCCCTGCAGGGTCCCAAACAGTCTCCCCCTCGCTGCTTCTCTGCGTGTGTAATGGGCCTCTTTAGAGGCTGTTTGCAGACAAACAGCTGGGCACACGTCCCCCAGCCTCTGATTAGACACGCTTCACCCTCAGAACAGCAGTTCACTCCTGGCCTGGGGGTGGCAGCCGCCCAGACTCTCATACGACGAGGAGCAAGCGATCATTTCTCTTGCAGGATATCAAAGCAGTTGAAAGCCAAGGACCCCATGCAATTGAGGCTGGAGCACTTGGAGCAAGGTTTCTCTGTCTACGTGAACGGGGCCAATTCCGAGCTGAAGACCTCACCACGGAAAGCCGTTCACCCCAACTTCTCCAGAAGTGCCTCGCACGCCGAGGGGACACGTGGTGAGTGCAGGGCCTCCAGGCGGAACAGAAGCTCCGTTAGTTAAAATTAATTAGGGACCGTGGAACCACATCCTGTGCACATGAATTTACCAGCAGATAACTAGTTAATGAACACAAGTTAACTATGCCCACTTGGCCAGAAAGAGCATGAGAGTAAAGACGAGAAATCCTGTTTATTCTTTTTTTTTTTTTTTTTGGGAGACAGAGCCTCGCTCTATCGCCCTGGGTAGAGTGCAGTGGCATCATCATAGCTCACTGCAACCTCCAACTCCTGGGCTCAAGCGATCCTCCTGCCTCAGCCTCCTGAATAGCTGGGACTGTAGGTGTACGCCCAGCGTACACCTATTTTTCTATTTGTAGTAGAGACAGGGTCTTGCTCTTGCTCAGGCTGGTCTTGAAATCCTGAGGTCAAGTGATCCTCCTAACTCAGCCTCCCAGAGTGCTGGGATTACAGGTGTGAACCACCACGCCCAGTCTGTTTATTCCTTTTTAAACTAGTGTTGGCCTCTACTGGCCCAGAACAAAGGTAGCCAGAGCAGTAATTTCCTAGCTTTTACATTTCCTGCATTTCAATTGTCAGTACTTTAAGGAAATTTCCAGTGTAATTTTGGATTATATCTGATTTTCACTTGATAGGTCTTAACTCTGGTACCTGACCTTTGTGTAATATTTGAATCCACCATTCATTTCTGCATTTAGTTAATCCATAACCTGCATACTTTAAATCAATTTCATGTGTCCCCTAAGAAAAGCACAGGAAGCCCAAGAATGTAATAGAAAAGCACTCAACCCAGTGTCTGGCCTAGGATAGGCACCAAAAATGATTTGGCAGTTGAATGAATGGGATGGCACGGCTCACGGAGTCAGGTTACCATGGGGAAGCCACTTTGTCTCTTTGTGCCTTTGCCATCTTTGAAATGAGACTGTTGGCCGGGCGTGGTAGCTCACACCTGTAATCCTAGCACTCTGGGAGGCCGAGGTAGGAGGATCGCTCAAGGTCAGGAGTTCAAGACCAGCCTGAGCAAGAGTGAGACCCCGTCTCTACTGAAAAATAGAAAGAAATTAGCTGCACAACTGAAAATATATAGAAAAAATTAGCCGGGCATGGTGGCGCATGCCTGTAGTCCCAGCTACTCGGGAGGCTGAGGCAGGAGGATCACTTGGGCCCAGGAGTTTGAGGTTGTTGTGAGCTAGGCTGACGCCATGGCACTCTAGCCTAGGCAACAGAGCGAGATTCTGTTCCAAAAAATAAAATAAAATAAAATGGGACTGTTAATGGAAAGAAACCAAACTGTACAATAATTTAAAGATGTTTATTCTGAACCAATATGAGTAACTGTGGCCCAGGGATACACAAACCCAAGAAGCCCTGAGTACGTGGTCCTGAGGTTGTCAGATTACAGCTTAGGGAGGCATTTCAGGGAGGCAGGAGTTATAGGCAAAGACATAAATCAATACATGGAAGGTGTACATTGGTTTGGCCTGAAAAGTCAAGGGTGAATTTAAAGATTCTTTAATTGACACTTGTTTGAGAGAGTTAAGCTTTGTCTAAAAATTCAGAGTCAGTAGGAAGGAATACCTAAGTTAAGATAAGGGGGTCTATTATCTATTATGTGATTTTTTTTTTTGCCAGCAAAAAAAAAAGGACCTGTTAACTAGATTTTATGGATTGTAAGGCATGGATTAACCCTTGCTTTGCATGGCTTTATGTCTTATTTATAATTTCATATCTTATTGCCACAAAGAGTCTGTTTTGTCAGTCTTATGATCTCTATTTTAACCTTAATGTTGGTCAATTACTTCGTCTAAACTCCAAAAGGGAGGGGATATAATGAGGTATGTCTGACCCTACATGATCGGGAAGTCAGTTCCAGGGTTCCCTTGGCCAACAGGGGTCCACTCAGCCAAGATGGGGTCCATTCATTCAGTTAGGAAACCTTGGATTTTAATTTCTTAGGACTAAGGAGGGTGCCTATCCCTAGGGTGTGTCAGAGCGCCCTTCGAGGCAGCCTGCCTCATGTGAGAGGCCAGGGTGCTATGAGTTGCAAGAAGAGGATTTGGAATGAAGCAGAGCTGTATTTGAATGAGCCCTGTTCTGCCACATTCAACCTTTGAGACCTTAGGCAACTGGAACTTTTCTGACCCTCAGTTTCCCATAAATTGGGAGTAATTATGCCTACTTTGCAGACTTGCCAGGAAAATTAAATGACATCAGAAATGTAAAGTGGCATGCAATAACTTTGCTTTGCGTTCCTCTAATTCATGGCTTCACAGATACGGTAAGATCTCAAGCATTAATATATAGTTAAAGTCAAAACAACAACAAAAGGATAGTAGGAGAAAGTGATGTTCCAAAATGCTTTCCTAGGAGAGCCACTGAGGTTCAACATGAAATTTAGCATGAGCTTCCTAGCCCCCAGGACAAAGAGGGAAATCAGTGGCTCTCCTACCTTTCATGGTAGAGGAGGCAGGGCAGGCCTGCTGCTCATTAGAATTAGGCCTTTCCTGGTCCAGGTTGCAAGGAGGAGCAGATAATAGGATTCTGTGTTCTTGGAGCACCAGCAGTATATTCATTCATTCATTGAACAAATATCTCTACCTTCTACCCTCTATTACACAAATGGACATATTGTGCATACGGTCCTGTACCTTGCTCCTGCATCTTGGAGATTGTTCTTTGTGTATAGAGATCTCCCTGATTTGGCTGTACACATATTACTCCATGTCATGGATGTGCTAGGGCTTATTTACCCATTTTCTTTTTGCTGAGCATTGAGTTTGTTTTCTAATGTTTTGTTGCTGCATGCAGTGCTACAGTGAATATTATCATATATGAGACTTTGGGCACACTGGCATGCATTTTAGGTATAAGTCACAAAACAATCCATGAGTGGGAGTTTGTCATCGGTGCCTTACCAAGTCTCCTTCCCTCATCTCCGGTGCAGATTATGGCCGAAGAACCCTGTTTCAAGAAGCTGAAGAAGCCTTAAGACGCCATTCACGGACAGCCCCCAGCAAAGTTCAGCGCCGAGGATGGCACCAGGTCTGGAAACCCAGGGCAGCATCACCCAGCTCACACTTTAGAATAAGGAGTGTGGGGTTGTTGTGGGAACAGAGATAGAATGAGGGCATTGAAAACCCCATAGGCGAGAGGCGGGTCTGGCTGGGCACTGCCGTGGAGCCTTTCAGCGTGTGGAACTGGCCTCTAAAGAGTCTTTTCTCTGCTGCATGTGTCCTCCCTTCTGGCTGGGGCCACCCCAGCCCCACTCAGGAGTGTAAGAAGGTCAGACTCAGAGCCCCATCACGATAACTCATTCACACAGAAGTTTTTAATTGGGCACCTACTATGTGTCAGACACGGTCTTAGATGCCAAGGATACAGCAGGTGAATAAGACGGAGCCCCTGCCCCATGGTACTGAGACACCACTTTGGGTTGCTGCTTGTGTCAGAAGCTTACATTTCGGAGCACCCATCCTGGGTACCGGGCGTGGGCTCAGCTCCTACAGGACTCCTCCTATGCCCTCACAGCAGCCCTGGAGGGTAAGTTTCAATGGCGTCCCTCTTTTTAGGGAAACGAGGTGGATGCTCAGTAAAGTTGCGTGAACTTTCCAAGGTCAATGGCTCAGAAATGGCAGAATCAAGACTCAGACTCGGATCTTTCGCTCCAGGTTCTGTGTTCTTGCTCATACAGACCTTGAGACCTTGTAGTCAGACTCACGCCTTACCCGGGACCCGTGGGTCTCAGCCTGACTGCACATTTGAATCACCTGGGGAGGTTTTAAAATACAGATGCCCAGGGCCCGCCCTCAGAGATTCTGACTTGGTGAGGCTTAGCAGTGGGTTTTTAAAAATTAATGTCATTATTAATCTTGTGCTGACCAAGATTGCGAACTACTGCTGTCTAACATTTTACACTGTGCCAAACGGATGGGTCTACGGTAAATGCTTTCGTGTGCCTTACGGGCCCAGCCACCTCTACCATAACCCTGTTCGGTCAGGAAATGTCCTCACTATGCTACTGAAGAAATTGAGGCTCAGAGGGGTAAGGTGACTTGCTCAGAGTCACCTAGCTACTGAGGGAAGAGGGTAGGCTGGGACTCGAACCCTGGACCTGTGAAGGCAGACCCAGTGTCTTTCCTTTTCCTCACCCATGATGAAATGGGGAGGCGTGTTCCTTCCTTATCTGAGCGCTGATGAGCACGGCCTAGGGCGCACAGCCTGGAGGCCTCCTTTTGTCCCCAGCAATGAATATTAATTTGTCGTTAATGAGGCCTTTCTCCACTTCCCACTTAAGCCAGTTCTGCTGGTTGTTTTGAGAGCCTTCTATTATCAGGAGCCATATTTGCGTCTTAGACTGTGGCTTAATGTCTGGCCCCATAGTCAGTGCGATTTAAAAGACTTGGCCTGAGATTAATTAGCATCCCTCTCCTGCCTCTCCTTGTGGTCCCACACTTCACAGGGCCTAATCATAGCTAATTTCCTGGCTTCCTGATGCCTTGAGGGCTGTAATTGTCCTTCTACACCGTATCAGTCTGGGGTCAGTCAGCATCTAAGGACAGAGACACTCAGGCTATCTTAAGCAGGAAGGAACCGGTGCAGGGAGTCAGGTGCTTACAAAATCCTCTGGCTGGCGGAGGGGTGGGCTGTAGGCTGGGCTCCAGGTTGGTGCACAGAAAGCATCATCGTTTAGCCATGGCCTGCGGCAGGGACGGCCAGGAAGGCACGGGATCAACATCAGGAAGCATCCCCTGAGATGCAACCCAGGAATCAGGGAGCAACTGCCCCCACTGCTGGCCACAGAGTGACCCCAGGCCTGCTAGAGCGATGGTGTGAAGGAAGGTTGGCCCCTGCCCCATAGCCTGGCTAGCCAGTAAAGTAGGGGACAGCATTGAAAAACCTGTCACCTCTGTGACGGTGCTAAGCACAGAATCAGCTGACCTCTGTCCCCCTTGTCGCCTCCCCTCACTTCTGCTTTCCCTGTCACGTGTGAGGCTGAACCTAAGTCACACCCACCACCGGCCTGGGAGCCGGGAAAACGCAGTTGCTTTCTGCCTCTGCCACTCAGCCAGGCCCCTAGGCTGGGAGTGGGACGGGCGCTGAGTGACAGGTGCTGTGTGGACTCTGCTCCACACACACATGGGCCTTCGGGGGCCACCGCTCAGAGATACGGACAAACCGGGGAGCATTCCCGAGCGGTGGGTGGGCTCGAATGCATGTCATGGAAGACAGCAGCCATTAATGTAAGAGACCTTTATTGGCACCACCAGGGCCCAGGCACTGTGCAGGGCTCTGGGGATAATAAACAAACATCCAAGAAGGCTCAGTTCCTGCCCTTGAAGTTCCCACTGTAGAAACATCAGGACTGCTTAGCTGGGAGGAGGGTGTGACAATTGATTCCAAACATGCGGAGGGCTGGCCTGGTGGAATCCCGAGCTTAACTTGAAGTCTATGGGTCAAACTTGCTTCCAGATAATGTTTTTTGGACTCACACCATTTACAGAAAGACTTCTGGTCACTTACCAACATTTATATTCAAAAGATTTCATACTTATAAAAAAAATCTATATTCCTACTCCCCTGGAAAAAAATGGAAAGTTCTGGCCCCCTTCTTCCCATCAGGCAGCCGGCAGCAAGAGCGGAGTTGTGGCTGCCCGCTTTGGACAGGGCAGGAGCACTCCTGTTTATCACGGTCCCCACCACTCCCTAGCGCTCCGGTGGTGAGGCCCAGTGGCATCACGCTTGGGCGGCTGTTTCTCTTATCTCATGCTTCCATTTTCCACCGGCTCACTGGGGCTTTTGAGTTCCGGGCCTTTGGAGAGTGGACAGGGACGGGTTTCGGACTGTTTACTGGCTGTGTGCCCTGGAGCCGGCAATGCCACCTCGCTGAGCTTCGGTTTAACCATCGATGAAACCTCCCAGGGCTACTGATGGGGAACGTGTGCAGTGCGTGTCCCAGGTGGTTGGTCAGAGGGGCTGTCTGCTGCCTCGGTTGGGAACACCTGGCAGCAGGTGACAGACAAGTCCAGAGGAATGGTTCAGAGCATAGACCCTGGAACGCAGCAGCCCAGGTTCAAACCTGGGCTCCACCCCTTACTGGTTGTGTGGTCTGATCTTGGCTGAGCCACTTGACCTCTCGGTGCCTGCTTGCTCACTTGTCCAGTGGAGTTGATAACAGCCCCTGCCTCGTCAGGAAGTTACTGAGGATTGGGCGAGCTAGTGGTGTTTGTAGAGAAGTTCAAGCAGGGCCTGGCACAGAAGTCACTGAACGGTACTGACTTCATTGAGTGATCACTTACTGAGCACCTACTGAGATTTGGACACTTACAGTGCTGGGGTCAGAGCAGTGAGTAAGGCCGGCCAGGCTCGGCCCTCCTGAGCTCACATTTGCAGGGAAGGGGTGGGAAGGCACGTGGCCAGAGCAGGGGCTTGGGCCATGCTGTGTCTGTGGCAAGAGTCACTTTAGCAAGGGTGGGCAGCAAGGCCTCCCAAGGAGCCGTATCTCAGCTGAGACCTGCCCTGAGACCTGGGGGACAGTCTCCCAGGTGGTGGCACAGCCAGGGCAATGGGCAGTGGGCATGAGCTGAGAGGCATGGTGGCCAGTATGGGAAGGGGGAGCAGGTGGCGGTGGAGGTCAGGACTGCAGGTAGGAGGGGCCTAGAAGACCACAGGAAGGAGTTTGGGTTTCAGTCCAAACGAGAGGACTCCCCGGGAGAGCACGACGCCTGGGTGCGTGTGCTGGAAAGGTCCCCGGCTGCTGTGTGCAGGGAGAGGCTCTCTGGGAGCCTACTGCAGCTCCTAGCTCCCTACCAACCTTCCGCAGCCCCTCTCCTCGCACCTCTGTTCCCTGTCCCCCAGCTGCTACTGACTCGTACCTTCAGCACTCACCTGATCCATCAAGCCTCCTCCAGGCAGGGTTTCACTCCCTCCTTACTGGTTTGTAGAAAGTTTCTGAGAGAAAGAGAGAGAGTCTGAATTTCTCAGCTTGTCTTTATTACCGGGTCGTGGCCTGGATGCTGGCCGGTTAGCCTGGACGAGTTCCCCAGCCCTGCCGGCCCATGGGCTGTGACCAGAGGTGGGGACTAGGTCATCTGAAGCTATCCTGCCGCCCTAGTTCTGCCCCTTGTCCCGTAGCTTCTGGTCAAGGGAGCTAGAGATAGGAAAGAGACTCAGTGTGCCAGCTACACTGTTACTGCTGTCGTGAGGGAGAAGGACTGCAATGCTTCCCTGTGGCCCCCAAAAGTAGAGTTAAGTTTCTCCAGGGTGGAAAGTACAAGGAGTCCACAGGATAGCAAGGAGGACGATCTTTCCGTCCTGATCCTTTTGGGTGGCTCCTCCATGCTTGGTGGCAGCCAGGGGCAGGCAGAGTGGGCAAGGCAGCCAGGTCCCCAATGGCCAGTGGCCAGTTCTCAAAGCCACCCCATCAGGAGAGGGTCCACAGCCCTCTCTCAGTCTTGGGGTTTCTCCCTTTGGGCAGTGCCCGCCTAGAGGGACCAGCGGGGCCACACGGTCACCTTGTATATTCACACGGGGCATGGCCGGGTCAGGAGGGGACGCAGTCGTCTGACGGTGGTCACAGAGAACAGTGAGCACCTGCAGCCCCAGCCTGTCTCACCGTCACACAGCGCCTGTCCCCCCCCATCACCTCCCTTCCCCTCCCTTCTCTCCCACTGGCCATCTTGCTGGATTCCAGTGGTGTCTCCTGAAACTCTCTTGAGCCACACGTCCCGTTTCCACTGACCGAGCCAGACACAGGTGCCTTCTTCAGTAGAAGGGATGTCCCTTCTGTGGGCTTGCCCAGTGACAAGGGAGTGCTTTGGGGTAGAGCTGCCCCTCAGAGAGGCTGCCTCAGGAGCCCAGCTCTGAGGATCCCTGGAGCTGAAGGTCACAGTGTCCCCGAACGTTGGCTGCTGGCCAAGAGGCTGATGTGCTCCACCCATAAAACCCTTCCCAAGACTCTGGTCCAGGGGGCTTGGGGAGGCCGATGACGCTGGCTGTGTCGGGCTTCCGAGCTGTCGCCTTTCTTGCGGGAAGGGCCACGGTGATATATGGGCTCTTGCTCACACTGTCCTTTTTCCCTCCCCGCTTCTGGGCCTTAGATCTTTCTGCTGCTATCAGTGGATTAAGATTTATGGCTCCCCCAGCCTTGTAATACTTGGGTGGACAGCGGCCTAATCAACAGAGCCGTCTTTTACCAAAATGCTGTCAGCTTTGATGAACGTCATCGGCTCTTCGCATTAAATTGGTAGTGAAGGGATTGGCCTTCCAGCAATTTACCGTGGGGTGGGCTTTCCTTAAAGGTCTCAGAAGAAGGTTCGTTGCAATTATTAAGGCAGAGGCTTTGCTCTCACTCCAGTGCCACATCCAGTTCCTGTTGTGACCCGGGCAGTTCGGCGCCTTCCGGAAAGCTCACAAGTGAAAATGTGAATGACGTGTTGGGGGCCCTTTCTGCTGTTATCCTCTTCCTGAATTCTGAAACCCCTGCAGTGAGGACAATAAGCGCAACAACCCGGAAAGCATCGGCCTTTCCAGTGACCTTGCACTACACAGTCAGAGTGTTGAGCGCTGCTGCTATTTATAAGAGATCAGATAAATCTGGGTAGAACAAATCAAGTAAGGTAGACCTGCTCCCCACCCTAAACCTGCCTTTGTCAGTATTTTCAGAGTTCTCCTACCCCTAGAGGGAGCCATTTGCATATCACACAGCCTGCGCAACCATACCAGGCAGCCGCCAGCCTTGCTCTTTTTTTTTTTTCCTACTTGACAACAAGCTTTAATGCACACCTCTCAGAACACTTTGCTAAGAGGAGTGGCAGATCCATACAGAGGACTCTGGGCAGGAACTGGGCTGAGTGTGGGCTGGGTATGAAGTAAGCTAGCCTTGGGCTAGCAAATGGGAACATGGGTTTTGGGGGGTAGCAGGGCTTTTAAATTCTCTTCGAGGGTATGATTGATCCTGCAAGGGTCTACCCAGGTCTGGGTGCAAGTAGGCAGGAGAGAGCAGCGGCTTAGAAACACCCACTCGGGTACAGCAGTGTGCCAAGCCCGGAGCACAGTCATCAGCCTTTGCAAGGGCGGGGAGGTGGGAGGCAGCGTGCGTGCACGGCCTGGGGGCTGGGCTGGAGCCTGCCAGCCCGGGCTCCTCTCTGGGAGGTGAGCCTTCCCGTGTGTGGGGGGCTGCTCGCAAAATCTCCTCCCCGTGGGGGCAGAGGAGCCTCCCTGGGGCTGGGGGCGGGAGAGTAAACCAGATGGAGGGACTATTTATGCCTCTCTCCGGCACCCACTCAGCCTTAGAAACTCTTTCTGGACCACATTAACTTTGTCACATGTTGCTTCATAAACACATTCTGCCATTGTGTGTGCCATGTGACCTCCGTGAGGGCAGGGCATTGGTTTTAAAAAATTTTGTGTGTCTCACCATGTTTCCAGAACCTCATATGCAGCCAGTGCTCAGTAAGTGCTCATTGATTAAGTGCCTTCATGCCGACTGCAAACCTGTGTCCTGACACTGTGGTGGCATGTGAGCAGTTGTGCTGAACTGCTGGGAAGGGCAGATGGGGAAACTGCAGAAGGGAGAGGCACGGCCGGGCTCTCCGTGCACGCTGGCGCTCTGGCTCATGTGTCTGATCCCAGTCTGAGGCCGGCAGAGTTGCGTTCAGCCCACGGTCGCTTACACTCTGGCGTGAGTTGGCCCAGGAGCTCGAATGATATGACAGGGCTCATTCTTCATCTCTCAACCCGCCCGTCCCCACTGTGCCCTATATGGTACCTGGGTGGCCACCAGCAGCTCCGCACTTCATCCTGTCACCCTGCTACGGTGTCTCTTGGGCTCCCCTGAACCAATACCATGAGCCAGGGGAATCTCACGCTCTGATTGTGCAGACCTGGGTCACACGGTTTATTTCCACCTGAACTACTTGGGTTGGGGGCAGGAAGGGGAGAGGATTTCCCAAAAGAGAACCAGGCTGCCTTTACCAGAAGACAGGAGAATGCATGCCAGGCAGGCAGAAACAACAGGAGCCGCCACAGAGCCTCACAGA
Organism: Mirza zaza; assembly: GCA_008750895.1. NCBI lineage: Eukaryota > Metazoa > Chordata > Mammalia > Primates > Cheirogaleidae > Mirza > Mirza zaza. The sequence continues at coordinate 123,228 of VSMD01134957.1, read as the reverse complement.
TCTCCTAACCTCATGCTATTTGAGATTGCATGCATGTATAAACCACCTGGGGTTTTGTGAAAATGCAGATTCTGATCCGCAGCACTGAGGTGGGACCTGAAATTCTGCATTTTTTCACAAATTCCCAGGAGAGGCCAGTGCTGCGGGTCCAGGGACCACGCTTGGAGTAGCAAGGCCGCCCCAGCCCCTCCTTTTCTAGAGAAAGGACTAGAAACCCATGGAGAGGCCCGCTGCACCCAGGCCCTAGCTCCTCCCCAAGCCTGGGCTGTGCACAGAGGCCTCCCTCTCTCCCCTTCTCTGGCCCTGACTCTTCCCCAGCTAGAAGGCCTCCCAGCATTCGGACATTATGGAGTGGTTCCTGGGGCGGGGGGCGGAGTGTGCTTCCCCAGGAGGTATCATGGAAAACCCATCTCAGCAATGAACTTCAAAGCCTTTACGGCTTCATCCCAGCCGAGGCAGGAAGGCCTCCAGGAGTCTCCTGGCCTAGAAACGCCCATGTTCTGTGTTCTGTTAGTGTATTCCCTCCACAGCCCCGTGCTCTGAGGCCAACACGTCCTCTGAGAGCAAGTTGACAAAACCTGGGAGGAGCATGGCACACTTGGAGCTGGAGCTCAGGGCAACAAGGCAGATGTCAAAAGGGCAGTGGGTAGGGGGATCAGAGGACGGACGGAATGTGAGGGGACCCGGACACAGCATGGGACACTGGAGGCAGGGAGGGCATCTGGGAGTAACTGGATCTCCTTAAGGAGGAATGTGTCCCGTGCCCCCTTCCTTCTGCACCCTTTCCTTCTGTCTGTTCTCCCAGGGAGACCCCCAGCTGCCTCGTATCAGCCCCTCTACACTCTCTCCGAGGTCTTTTCCTCGACTGATCTGTAGCTCAGCCCCTGCCTCCTTTTTGTGTGTTAGATATTCTCCAGAAATTCTCGAATCCCATCTACTCTCTCCAAACGCCACGGTAGCCCAGGATGGACACATTGATTCTTCAGTGCGCCTGCTGGAGGCAGTACAGTGTGGGAATTTAGAACAAGGCTTGGTCCACAAACTACAGCCAAAGTTGGGCCAAATCCAACTTCTGCCTGTTTTTGTCCATAAGGGTCATGGAAACAGTCACGCCACTTACTTAGGCACGGTCCGGCTGCTTTGGACCTCCAGCGGGACTGCCGAGTATCCTGACAGCGACCACGTGGCTCACAAAGCCTAAAATGTGTCCCCTCCGGCCCTTTACAGTAAATGTCAGCCCACCCCGTGTTTAGACTCTGGCCTCTGATGAGGCTCTGTGGCTTCCTAGCTGTGTGGCCGTGGGCAAGTGGCTTGTACCCTCATGCCACGGTGTCCCCCTGGGGTTGCTGTAAGAACTCAATGAGCTAATGTGCCTAGGGCGTGGAGTGGCACTTGGTTTGCTTTAAGTGGCACAGCACCTAGTATGAAAGCGCCAATTCGTGGGGCAGGGCATCGTGAATTTGGATCAGAAAGGAGACCTGTCCTCAGCTGCTGAGAGTCTCTGACATCATTTTCTTCATCATCAAGATAATAGCTGTGTTTACTAAGCACGTGGGAAGTTGACTTTTACCGGGGTGCAAGGTTCTAACTCCAGGGCGTCCGGGGAAATGCAAGACCTGTATCACCCTGAATGTCCCTTAGTTGGGTCGTGGAGTCCATACACGTGCCTTTGTGTCCTCCTCCATTCTCAGTCACAGGGCCAGAACCAGGATGAGGTGAGCAAGGTGCCTAGAGCGGAATATCCCAGGAGGCCTCACTCTCAGACGTGTGCACGTGCAGGTCAGCCCCGAGAGCACATCCTCCTTACACACCGCACCCTGGCCCTCGCCCGCCTCCCCCCTGCCCAGCCCCTGCGTGCTGAGCCCGGCACGGCCAGCTCCCCTGCAGCCTCCCGTCGGGTGGTGGTTTCTCCAGTTCACTACCAGACAGCAGCGTTGGCTGGCTTTTAGTGGCCACATTGAACAAAATAAACCCCTGAGAAGAGGTCTGGCCGCCTGTGCACAGTGGATGCCACGTGAACGGGCACAGCCTCCCTGTGCTGTGTGCCAGCGCCCCACGCCGAGGGCTCAGACTCGGCGTGCCGTCCTCTTGGCAGCCCTGCAATGACGGTCTCATGAGTGTCATCTTAACAGACGTGAAAACTGGTACTCAGGGAGGTTAGGTGACTTGTTCAAGGTCACCCAGAGAATAAGCATCAGGGTTACAGGAGTCGGATGAGTCTGTCAAGTTTGGAACTGAGGCCCTTCCCCAGGCAGGAGCAACTGTCATATAACCACAAAGACGGCGAGTGCCCGCAGGGGGTTATCAGCTGGGCTGGAGGTGCCACTTGCTACAGAAGCCGGGCTTAACCACTGTGGCTTCAGTTGCTGCTGTTCTCTCGCGACCAAGGCATTTAGAGGCAGCTGCTGGGATGGATGGATGATACCACCAGGACCCGTGGGCTCCTCTGTGTTTGCACTGGGCCACCTTTGGTGTGTGGCTTTCTTCCTTATTCTCACAAGCTGGCTGCTCTGCTCCCAAACACCCATCACCACTGCAGTCAGGAAGAAGGGTGGAAGGATAAAGCACAAATATCCTCTATCACTGCGTTTGTCCTGATTATCAGGAAAACAGGGATTTCTCAGAAGCTCCACCTTGAGGGTGTCTAACTGGTGGGATTGTCACGCCTGGATCATTTGGCCTTCCCTAGCTGCAAAGCAATGTCACCATCCTAACAGGGCACATTGCCACCTCAACAGAACCAGGCAGACAGATGCTGGGTAGGCAGAGAGAGAGCAATATCCCCAAAGCTGGTCAGGCAGGGTTTGGGTACATGGAGGAGATTTGGGAGAATGGAATTAAGATTGGGAGAACAGCATGAGCAAAGGCACAGGGGAGGATCAAGACTCTATCACAAATAACATAAATGCTACTGATATTGTCTTGAGTGAAAAAGAGGAAGTTTCAGTGGGGCTTGCTTCAGGTGTGGCTAGATCCAGGAGTCCTAAACAAACTCATCAGGTCTTGGCTTCAGCTTCTTAGCATTCTTTGCTCTCTCTGTGTTCGGGGCAGGATGGTCCCCAGCAGCTCCTGACAGGCTTCCCTTTAGCTTAGCATCCCCCGCAGGAAGCGGGGACCCTCTCCCCACTGTTCTAACAGGAGTCCAGGGCTGTTCTCATTGGCTGCCTTGGGTCCGTTTCCATCCCTGACCCAGCCGACCAGGGCATGTGATGAGGGGCGGAGTGGGCTGCCTGGCCAGGCCTGCCTCACATCCCCACCACTGGGCCACACATGCATGGAGAAGAGTGGGGAAAGGAATGGGCCCCAGAAGAAAACAAGGGAGGTGTTTCCCACAGGACAGAGCCTGGATGCTGGACTGACGTAGCTGCGGATCCTGGGGTCCTAGAAGCAGTTCTTTTTGGCCAAATTGTCGGGCATGTGATTGTACGCACAGGAGTCTGTAGGAAGGCAGGCTGTGGCCAGACTGTAGAGTATTGTGCACGCCGGGAGTGTTGGTTAAGGCGCAGGTTTGCCTGCTCCCACAGGGAGACCCAAGTAAGAGTGCCTCTAGCCGCACGAAAGCTGATGTCTTGATGTGACACTGCTCAAATGGGGGCAGTCACCCCTCCCCAAGAGGTCATCGAGGAGCCCAGGCACTAATGGCCTTGTTGCTCTGCCATCCTCCAGCTGTTGCTCTCCTCCCCTGGTGCCAGGCAGCTCACCCCTCCCTCCTTCCAGCTGGCAGGAAGGGGAGCAGGTTATGGGGAGCCTGGAGGATGCAGTGCACGCGTCTCCCTCCCACCCCACCTCATTTGCCAGGCGTGTCCACATGGTCCCTCCCAGCTGCAGGGGAGACTGGAAACGCCGTGTGCACCGTCTGGCACTTGATGCGAGGGAAGAAGGGGACAATGGGTGTTGGGAGGCGGCCCAGCATCTGCCAGGTCAGGCCAATGAGTCTGTTTCCCAAAGAATGATCCCAGGAATGGCAGAAGAAAGAGAGGCCCCACTATGCCATTTCCACGGTCCAGAACATTCCATTGTGAGATATCCATAGTGTGTGTATATGTGGCCAGGGTTTCCCAAAGGAATTTGATCACAAAACTCTTTTTGACACTTTTAACACCTGCTAAAAGTCTACTGATAAATAATTTCAAACCGGGAAGTTATTTTTAAAAATTCTACTATGCACACTCTGGACAGTAAGAAGCAGTCGAGGCTGGTGCTGGCCCATACGGAATGGGTGCTGCGGGGCCAGCGTTCGTCGTGACACACTGCTGTCCCGTGTAGGCACGCGCCTGTGAAGTCTAAGTGCTGAAGTCCTGGGCTCCACCCTCCACTGCCAGTCCTTGCCCCTCGGAGGAATAAAGGTGTTCATGCCACCGTATCTGAGACGGTCTGAATTTTTGTACCTAGCAATCCGTGCAGATCAGAACAGAAGCTGGCCCGTGGCTCCACATCGAACCCCCTCTGGACTATTCTGAAGATTTTGAGCCATGTGGGGACGTGACGATCAAGGCAGAGGATGCTTCTGAGGGTCGTCTGCAGGTAGGGACTGGCCTCAGCCTCGTGCCGCAGTGGCCCTTGGGGACACTGTCTGACAGTTGTTTGTTCCTTCCCTGGCCCCTGCTTTCCTTCACTCTTGCGTTCATGTCGCACACTTTGGTGGGCGCACAAACCGCGGGCGAGGAGGTCGGTGCACAGGGGCACCCAGTATCTGGTGTCCGACCTGGAAAAGTCAGCAGCATGCAATTCCTGCACAGCGAGAGAGTGCAGAGGGGTAGGGGCAGAGCACCCTGGAAGACTTCTCAGATGTTGGGGTAGATTAGAAATGTTGGGGTGACCTGGGGAGATTGCTGGCATAGAAACCTCTGCAGACGTGACAGTCTGCATAGGTGTGGCTGTTTTCCAAATGATAAGGACATTCCAAGGGCAGAAGGAACTGAAAACAGTTTCTCTCCTGGGGTGGAAAACTGCTCCAGGCCAGCAGTCTCCCTAGGTCACCCTGACATTTCTAAGCTACCCCAACATCCAGAGGGAGTGACATTTGCCCTGGGCCCTAGAAGCTGGGTATAAGTTTGAGGAGCAAGGAAGTGAGGGCAGGCAGGCAGAGCGGATACCAGCCTGTCCACACGTGTATACAGGCACCTGTTAAATATTTTGAACATCATCACCTGGGCCAGCAGAAGCCGCACGTGTAAAATCCCAGAAGCCCGTGCAGCTACCGCTCAGCATCTGTGTGGGTCTAGTGGCTGACAAGGGTGATGACGGGGCGTTTTCCTCCCCTTCTTCAAATTGCCATTTCATTTCTGAAATCCATTGAGCTGCAAAAATATATCCTAGTCTTTCCTCCAACAAGCATTTGTTGAGCACCTATTTTTGAGCATCAGGCTCTCTCCTAGGCACCAGAGACCTGGAAATGAATAAAATTGATGAGATATCTATTCCCAAGCAACTCTATACCAAAGTGGGGAGGGGGGACAGATGAAAAAAAAAAAAAAGCAAGAAATAAGCAATGAGATAATTTCAGGTAGCTATAAATTCTCTAAAGAAAACAGAACAGGCCTGGGATGGAGGTGGGGTGGACGGTTGGAGTTTATTCCAAGGGCATTGTTTTTATAATTAGAATGAGTAGATCATCTCTGTGGTTATGTACAGGCAAAATCATCAAGAAGTGGCAGGTCAAAGTCAAGTTGCTAAGCCAGACCTTGTCCCATTTACTGCAGATTCAATAGCCTCACTGCAAGGGTAGAGTCTTGCCTCCGTGTGTTGCTTTTATGAAAAGAAAATGCCTCACAAAGGAGATGGGAATGCTGTCCAGGAAACATTCCTCTAATTTTTATTGCATGTGGGTAAGGAGCAAGGATCACTTTGTTTCACATCCTGGTTGCAAAAAGCCCGAGAGTTAATTAGAAATTTTTGTCTTCCTGAGAAAGAAAATAAACGTCCTTTTCTTTTCTTTCTTTCTTTCTTTTTTTTTTTTTTTCTGAAACAAGGACTCACTCTGTCATCTGGGCTAGAGTACAGTGGCGTCATCATAGCTCACTGCAACCTCCAGCTCCTGGGCTCAACCGATCCTCCGGCCTTAGCCTCCCGAGCAGCTGGGACTGCAGGCATGCACCATGATGCCTGGCTAATCTTTCTATTTTTAGCAGAGACGAGGTCTTGCTCTTGCTTCAGGCTGGATAAAAGTCCTTTTCTATGGAATGACCCAATGACCTTGTTTCCCTACCTGGTCCATAAAAGTGAGATTTAAACAGTAGGTGAACTTGTGGGCTTTATTACCTTTAAAGCCCACCTCCCACACAAACAACACAAACACACACACACACACACCACACACACACACACCACACTCTCTTTGCTTTTGAATCAACCAAATAGCCCCCTGCTCAGGATTGGTGTGTGCCAAACAGTCATCAGTTTCTCTTCATTTGGGGGGCTCGGTTTTAGCCACATGCCAGTCTGTTACAGTCCCAGCCCAGCCCCGTGTCACAGAATGTGTGTGTGTCCTTCTAGCAAAAGGCCGTGGTAGTTTGCCTTTGGTCAAGCATCGGGCACCTCTTGTTAAATTAACATGCAGTCCTTCCTTTGCAAGCTCCCAAACTCCCTGCAACACAAGGCAGCTGCGGCGTCCCTCATACGCTATTAAGTTCCATTAGCATTCCTTTGTGCACGTGCTCTGAATTGGCATGGCTGCTGCTCCACGGCACTTAATTTTCTCCACTCTGAGTGCTTGATTATATTTCTTTCTTCCCTTTTTTTTTTCTTCCCCATCTTGAGGGGGCACTCCATAAGGCTTCACAGTCAATTTCCCCTTGGAGTTATTTTCCTGCAAAGTGAAGGAGTAAAATGGCAGTGCCGGTTTTCGGTAAAGGCAGAAGTCTTAAGAGATGCAGTCTGAACAGGGAAAGAAAAAAAAGAAAAAAGGCACGTGGCTAAATATACTCAGCCACCTCACACTGTTTGCAAGTGCAGCCTGAAATGGAGCAAGAGGAAACGCGTGTCCGCATATGTACTTTTCATCTGACCTTCACTGTTGAAACACACCAGCCTCTTGCCTTCAATCACATCCTCAGTGAACTTCAATTTCTCGCCGGCTCTGAGTTCACAGCCCGGCGTGCTGCAGACACGTTCTGCTGGCCTGCACCCCGTTGACTTGCACAGTGCTTTTAAAAGATGTGAATCGCTAGCTGACATTTAAGAATCAGGAGATTCCATGGGAACATCTGAATTGGGGGCTTGAAAAATTGGGGGATCTGGGGCGGGCCCACATTCGTACATGCCAACACTGACTAGAACTGAGGAGCGGCCGTCCCCTTAGACAGGGCTGCGTGCTCCAATGTGCCACAGTCCCAGGCACTGTTCCAGACACTGAAGATAAAGCAGAAGATAAATGAGTACATAACGTGCCAGGAGGTGACAGGGCTGCTAAAAATAAAGCGGAGAAAGGGGACAGAGGAGGATGGCAGGGGCCTCCCCTTGATGGGGTGGTATTTGAGTGGAGACCTCGAGGAAGGAAAGGAGTGAGCCAGGTGGGGAAGAACCTTCTAGGCACAGGGAGCAGTGAAAAGGCCCTGGGGGCGGGGGCGGGGGCTGGGAGCCAGTGAGGAGGCCAGTGTGGCGTGAGGAAGAGGGGTGAGGTCAGAGAAGCAGTCAAGGTCAGGTTGCATTGGTCTTGAGGGCCGTGGCATAAGGTACGGGATTGTCTTTCAGTGAGACAGGAGCCATCACAGGGTTCTGAGCAGTTGCACAACTCCACTGAAAGGAGGGTGCCTCTTTCCGGAGAGTACCACCAAAGTGCCAGGTCTCAGTCATGTCGGCTTTCCCCGGGACACGGCCGTGTGCTGCAGTGGATGATACGAGCTCCATTTCAGTGATACTGGCTTCATGGAAGGAGTATCAGGAACAAAACAAAGTATATATTTTTAGAAATTAAGGTATCTTATTTTCCCAATGATACATGATCAACATAAAAAATTCAAATGATATTAATACAAAGAAAAGTCCTCTCATCATCTCCCCTGCCCCAGAGGTAATTATTGTGAGTAGGTGGGCACACCACCATCTAGACTAAAAATGGCATGTTTCATTATATCCAAGACAAGATAGCGGATCGGGACTGTCTCAGTCCTGTCTCATTCCCAGTGAGTGATGTGCCCCAAGTTCAGGTACCTGGTAAGTCCCTGAGAACATGACAGATGGCAGGGAGACCTGACCAGCCTGACTTCTTCAGGAATGTCTTCTGAGTTTCTCTTTCCAGTGGGTGGATCCCAGAGTGGGGTGAATTAGGTATTTTCCCCCAATTACAATTCAATGTCTTCTTAAAGTCGTCATTAGTATTGACACGTATAAACAAGTAAAGGCCATCGTCCTTGGCCAAGCACCTCCAGTGGAACGGCCTGCCCCCACCCACCCCCGACAGGGCTCTTCCACAAATCCCTTCTGTCCTCCTTCCTTCATTTCAATGGTGAGACTTAAAAAATGAGGCATTGCTTTTAGGAAAATTCCACTGCTTGGGTACTGCTGCTGTTTGGGACTACCAAATAAATCATCTCTGAGCGAGTGCCTTTTTAAAAACTTTTTATTGTTATAGGAACAGAAATGAGATTATACTATCCATTTTATTTGATAATCCCATTTTTTTTTTTACTCAACAGCATACTATGGGCATCTTTCCACACTGATACTCACTCAACCAATGGATAGCCCAGTGGTTCAGAGCACTGTATTGGGAGTTGGCGGCCTGAGTTTCAGTCCTGCCTAGCTGTGTCTTCAGTGGTGTTGATACAGCAGGGATTGAGTACAATCAGGTCTATTTTGGGAACAAGAGCAGAGGGTGATCTAGTGAGGAGAGGAGGGAGGCAGGGAGGCCAAGAGAAGAGCGAGGCCCCAGCCTGTCTTCAGGGACAGCGAGTTGCTTTGACTGTGCCCACTTCTCTGCTTGTCTCTAGGATACCAAGTCTCCCACCAGCACCACGCCCTGTGATTTGAATTTCTCTCTTCTGAACGCACAGGAACATTCTGACCCTCCAAGCAATACGGACAAAGAAAGGATCCTCTTGACTATTCAGGATGTAATGGTAAGATCGATTTGCAGCATCCTAAGCTTGAAGGGCTGGGGTCTTTTCCACAGCCAAGCAGCTGTGCCATAAAAGGGGCCCTGCGAGACGTTCTGTGAAAACAACACAGATTAGCAACAGATTTTAGCTTTAACAAAAAACCCTCTGACCCACCCACCAGAAGATTTAAAATAACATATGAGAGATGTGACTTAATGGCACTATTTTTTAAAAAAAAAAATAAGCATAAGATCACACATTAAATGAGCACTTATTAAGTGCTGAGCACCGTGTTGAGCATGTAATATCCATCACTACATTAACCCTGTGAGTTAAGTGCTAGGTATTTTCATTCCCATGTTATAGTTTGGAGAAACTGAGGAACAGAGAAATGATGTTGCTCACTCAGGCCTCAGGGAAGCCCACTCTGAAGGCCCGGGCTCCATGACTCCTAGATCTTTGGAATTAACAGTCACAGGCTGGGAATAGCGCTGACCTATTTCTGCTTCTCCATGTGCCACAGTCTGTTGTGAACATTATTGATGTTCTGCCTGGGAGCAAGGTGTTCAGAGGTGACCGTCCATCAGTTATGCTTAATAGCATTTTAAACAATGATAGAGAGAAACTCTCCTTAGCCAAATATCTCCCAAGTGAACCCATAGCTGAGAACATGGATGAAAAATGTTTTTCAAAACCAAAATCCAATGAGGAAACAACCAAACAAACCCAAATTGAGGGGCGATCTATAAAACAACTGGCCCAGAGTCTTCATAAATGTCAGAGGCATGAGAGACAAAGAAAGGAGACTATTCTAGATTAATGCAGGATAAAGAGATACCACAATAATGATGTGTAAGATCCAGGTGGGGAGAAGAATTGCTAAATTTAAGAATAGTTTTAGGAAATTAATGAAATTTGAAAATGCACTATATTGCATTAAATAACAATATTGTATAGACATTAAATTTCCGGAGCTCAATAGTTATACTGTGGCCAGGTAAGAGAATGTCCTTGTTCTCAGGAGATACCTGCTAAAGTGTGCAGGCATGAGGGGTGGAGGTGTCAACAACTAGGGCATAAATGGGTTAAAATAAAGAATACGTGTGTACAGGCTGGGCGTGGTGGCTCACTCCTGTAATCCTAGCACTCTGGGAAGCCAAAGTGGGCAGATCATTTGAGCTCAGGAGTTCAGGACCAGCCTGAGCAAGAGCGAGACCCTGTCTCTACTAAAAATAGAAAGAAATTAGCTGAACAACTAAAGATATACATAGAAAAATTAACCAGGCACGGTGGCGCATACCTGTAGTCCCAGCTACTCCGGAGGCTGAGGCAGGAGGATTGCTTGAGCCTAGAAGTTTGAGGTTGCTGTGAGCTAGGCTGATGCCACGGCACTCTAGCCTAGGCAACAGAATGAGACTCTGTCTCAAAAAAAAAAAGAATACATGTGTACATAATGAGAAGGAGAAAGTAGGAGGAAAGAGAAAGAAATGTGGCAAAATATTAACAAATGTGATTATAGGTAAAGGATATTTGAGTGCTCATTATACTAACATAAATTTTCTGTGGGTTTTACACTTTTTCAAAATAAAACAACAAAGCACATTAAAGAGGAGATGACCTGCTTCAGTAGAATTAAGCATCAGCAAAAGAAGAAATAGAGAAAAGTAAAAAAGGAGACCTAGTTACCATAGTAAGTTGTATCGGTGTCAGTTTCCTGACTCTGAAGTTGCACCATAGTTATGCAAGACGTTACCATTAGGGGAAACAAATGACATGTGAAATCTACAATTATCCCAAAATAAAGGGTAAAAATAAATAGATAAAAGCGCAAATTCTGCTTCTGATTCTGACTCTGGGTTTGGACTCAGCCATTATTTCCTTTTTGAAGCTGCTCACCTGACTGTAACTTGCAGCTATGTTCGCAAACCACAGTTACAAGGAGAAGGTAGAATGGTGGTTCTCAAAGTTCCACATGCACAAGAATCACTTAGGATATTTGTTTAAAATGCATATTTTAGGCCTAATTTTTAAATAAATGGAATGTGTATATAGGAGGTAGCACGTTTTTTAACAAAAGAAATCCCAGTTGATTCTGAACCAGAGGTCTGAAGATCAGGGTCCACCTCAAATGGAACACTTTCTGAGATATTTTGGACTTTGTGGCTTGGATTTGGGGACTATAAAAGAAAGGAGTTTAAAAAATCAAAGTTGAAAGCCCTTCTAGGCCAGGCACAGTGGCTCACACCTGTAATCCCAGTACTTAGGGAGGTAGAGGGGGGAGGGTCCCTTGAAGTCCAGAGTTCAAGGCGCCAGTGAGCTCTGATCATGCCACACACTCCAGCCTGGGTGACAGAGCAAGACCTTGTCTCTGAAAAAAAAAGAAATAAAAGCTCTTCAAGGCCAGAAAGATATAGAAGTTGGTGTGTGCGTGTAGGGTTCCTACTCTTCTTTGTGAAACCATACCCTGTACTTCTAGAAACCCAAGTGAGAGAGGATGGCACATAAAAGTATAATATATGATACCCTATAAACATGTACAACTATTATGTACCCATAATAATTAAAAATTTTAAAAATATATAATATATGAAAGATATAAAAACATAATAGTGCATGACACTATCTCCTGTATTATAGGTCAATTTCAATCTAAAATATTAATCATTAGCATCAGGAAAAGACTAAATTATATTCAACGTACTCTTTTAAGTAAGACAAAGAAGTCAACATATTTTAGAAATATTTTCGTATAAAAGCTATTTAGGTTTTGGACTATTTAAAAGGTGAATTTTAGGTAAATAGAAAATTAATTTGATGTTCTTATATTAAGACAGCATTATATTATGAAAATAAATATGCACCCATCCTCTTTGGTTGTCCTCCCTTTGGTCACATTTCAAAATGTGGCTCAAACTTCAGAAAAAAAACAATGCAGGAAAAGTAGAGGCATGTAGGAGAGGCTTTCTTATCAGGGATGACTTAAAAAACATGCAAAAATTCAAGATAAGGATAGAAATGCAGTGATGAATGGGAGGGAGTGTAGCCAAAGGACAGGGCTAGGGCTTGTATTTGTGACTGGGAGAGCCAGCTCCAGCTCCAGACGTGCTCTGTCGGCCAGCCTGCTGGTGTGCTGTGGCCATCACTGTTGTTTTCTTTTGAATTAGAAAACTTTTCTTCTGAGTATGCACCCTCCAGTTTGTCCTGGTCCCCATTCCCTCCTGTGTGACACTCCAACTCATCTTGGTGCTTTCTAGAACATCTCCTGAAGATGCTGGAGTTTGCGAGTCCTGTTTTAGGGAGTAGAAAGAGGAAGTCGCTGAGCTGTGACTACCTGGAAAAGGTAGTTTGTGCTTTTCTATAAACTCTCTGTAGGGCCTTGGCTAAGTCACCCTGTTTTGGAGCCCCCATTCCCTCTTCTGACAAGAAGGGGTGAATTAGATATTTTCTGTGCCTACCAGCTCTGAAATTACAAATCCCAGGTGGAATTTATAGGAAAACTCTGTTCCCATATTCCAAAATCTATTGGAGTAGAAGATACATAATCGTTTATGGGTTCCTTGCTCATCTAAGGACTATTTCTTTTTTAGAAATGGGGTCTTGCTATGTTGCCCAGGCTGGAGTGCAGTGGCTAGTCACAGGCACGTTCAAAGTACCCTACAGCAAGGGTCCCCAACCTTTTTGGCACCAGGGACTGGTTTCATGGAAGACAATTTTTTCATGGACCAGGGGTGGGGTGGGGCTGGGGTTGGGTGGGGGATGCAGAGCTCAGGCGTGGATGCGAGCAACGGGGAGCAGCTACAAATACAGATGAAGCTTCCCTCGCTGGCCCACTGCTCACCTCCTGCTGTGGGGCCACCCAGTTCCTAAGTTTCATGGAAGACAATTTTTTCATGGATGGAGTGCAGGAGGAGCTCAGGCAGTAACACTCAGCCTGATTCCTAACAGGCCACGGACCGGTACCGAGCCTTGGACAGGGGTTGGGGACCGTAGCCCTACAGCCTCAAACTCCTGGGCTTAAGCAATCCTCTTGCCTCAGTCTCCCCAGCAGGTGGGACTACAGGTGTGCGTCGCCACCCCCTCAACCCCGTGCCTAGCTATTTCCATAGGTCTTGATGTTTAGGGCTTCAAACACCCTTCCCCCATCCCAGATCTAAGCTTCATGGTAGCAGACACGGGCTCTGTCTCATTGCCCACTATGTCTCTGGGCCCTACAAAAGTGCCCATCATAGGGTTAGTTTGCAAATAAATCTTTGTTAAGCCAGTGACTCGAATGATTGCATGATTGAATCAGTGAGTGAGTGATATAGATGTTGATTAGGCACCCTGGCCAGCCCACACAAGCTGAGTTCAGTTATCACATTCACTATGTTATAATTACAGTGACAGTATTTCCCAAACTGTGACTCAGGACACATAATCTGACAAAGAATTTTTGTGCTGCCTGGAGTAAAAGAGTCAGTTTGGGAGATGTAGTTTGGATCCTGAAATATTGAGGTTTCTGGCACATGGTATTAATGTAAAAGAATATTTTAAGTCCCATGAGTGAGGCTGGTAGGTCAGAAATCAGGGAATGGTGGGGCCTATAGCAGACAATCATAGTAGTATAGATTGTCATCATGTAGAAATATGGGCCCAGTGCTGCCAGGCTTTCTAGATTTAAGAGAAACCAGGTATATGAGTTTCTTTATGTTTAATTTCTCCTAATTTTTTTTATGTTGGCCACTAATTCACAATTTTCTGTGGACCAAACAAAATATACCTGCTGGCCTGATTTGGCCTTTATGGATTTTTTTTTTTTTTTTTGCTTGTTTTTGTTTTTGTTTTATTTACCATTTTCTTTTTAGAGATAGCATCTCACTCTGTTGCTCAGGCCCATCTTGAACTCCTGCCCTCAAGTGATCCTCCCACCTCAGCCTCCCAAAATACTAGGATTCAACTTACAACTTCCGGTTTAGACAGTGAAAGTTTGTCAGTTCTTGACAAGAGAGGAGGAAGAGGTCTTTCTCCATCCCAGTGGCTCTTGAGCTGCCCCTCTGCCACCCAGAACTGTCAGAGATGCCCAGCTGGACAGCTCAGATCAAAGGACAGCCTGGCTGATGGCATCAGGCAGAGTTCTGGGCAAGTGGGTCAAACAGCACAGGCCCAGCTAAGTAGGAATAATTCAGTGATGAGCATGAATGATGTGGAATGCTGCCAAACGAGCACTAAATGCCCATGAAATGCAGATCCAGAAGTGAGAGATGTACTGCCCCCTCCCCCAACAGGGTGTTTTTGCAAGTGGATACAGCCTGGACTCTAACTTACTAAAGCATCTTTTTCCATCTTAATGAAAATAAAGAATAACCCCTGAATCAATATTAGAACAATCTTTTTTATGTTTTACATTTATAGCCTACTTAAAATTGCTTACGCATTTTCACATTATTTTGTATCATTTTTTTTAACACTTAATAGATGAGTGCTTTCTCATTAAAAAAAAGATTCAAACAATTCAGAAGTAAACTGAGTATAATATAAAACGCTCTCTCTACCTATCCAGCCAAACCACCCCCAGCTTTTGGTTGTAGTGAGCATGTATACTTTATTTATGTAGTCATCTATTCATTCATTTACTCATTTATAGATTATTTTCTATTTCAGTTCTTTTCTGCTTTTATCTTATTAATTCCTCCTCTGAACTTTTTGGTTAAGTTTTATTATTATTATATTTTTTCTTTAATGCCCAACCCGATCACCCGCAAGATGGAGCTGGGGCAGGCCCGGGGAGGGCAGAGCTTGGTTTAATTTGTTGCTTTGGTTCTCCCTGACCTCTATCCCTGTAACTTGACTTAAGTTAAATGTTTAATTCATTTATTTTCAATCTTGTTTTCTAATATATCAATTTTAAGGCTATAAATTTTCCTCTGATTATTGCTTTGTACTCATCCCACAAATTTTACTATATAGTGTTTTCATTGTCATTTATTTCTAATTGGTTTGTGATGTTAGGGTTTGTTTGTTTGTTTTTCCTCCTCTTTAGGAGAGTCTTTCCAAATGTTCTAAATGAATAGTTTTTTGTTTTTGTCTGTTTTTGGTTTTTTGCTATCCTTCTGTGTTAATTTCTAATATTACTACATTATGATTAAAGAATGGACTATTTGATTTCTGTTTTTTGGAAGTTACTGAGTTTTTGTTTGTGAACTGCCAGATGATTGTTATGAATGTTCTATGATATTTCAAAAGAATAATCACTTCTTTTTGGTACAAAATTCTCAATATGTCTATTGAATCACACTATTAATTGTGATAATTAACTCGATGATTCTTAAAGTATGGCTCCAGACCACCTATATCAGATTTCACCTGGGCTGCTTATTTAAAGTGTGAATTCTCAGCCAGGCATGGTGACTCATGCCTATAATCCTAACACTCTGGGAGGCAAAGGTGGGAGGATTGCTTTGGCTCAGGAATCTGAGACCAGCCTAAGTAAGAGTGAAAATAGAAAAATTAGCTGGGTGTTGTGGCACGTACCTGTAGTCCCAGCTACTCAAGAGGCTGAGGCAGGAGGATTGCTGGATCCCAGGAGTTTGAGGTTGCTGTGAGCTAATGACAACACTACTGTACTCTATCCAGGGCGACAGAGTGAGATTGTCTCAAAAAAAAGAGTAGATTCTCACACCACACTCAAAGATACAGAAATGGATCTGGAGGGAGTATGGAGTGTGAAGAGTCTGCATTTCCAACAAGCCTCCCTAGAAATTCTTATGCTCATTAGCAATTATCACTGCAATAGATATCTATTTTTTTTTAATCTATTTGATCTGGTTGATTTCTGTGAAGTTCTCAATTTTCCCTTATATTTCTGTTTTTACTTTATACATTTCAAATATCAGTCATTTTTTGCAAATAGAGTTAAGATGTTTTTTGAGAGAGTGTACCTTTCATCTATATGAATATATCAGTGTCAATATCTTTGTCCTATTTAAAGCACTAGGTGGGCCTTTTCACTTTGAAGGTGTTTCTTTAGCACTGGAAACTTTTCATTTATTATTATTACTACTAGTTTTATTCTTTCATTGTTTCTGTTCTATCCTCTGGAGCCTCTGTTGGACAAATGTTGGTCCAGTTTTATCCTTCAAGCCTCTTAAATTGTCTTTCATACTTTTCTTTTTGTCTTTTTGTACTATGTTCTTGTAAAATCACTTGCCTGGTTTTCTAGCACACTGAAATAGTAACCCTTTAGCTCTCTCTGCTATTTATTAACTTTTAAAAAATGTTAATGATAAAATTAAACCTTTTAAGATCTCTAGTTGTTTCCTTTTCACAGGTGACATTATCCTCTTACATCTTTCCAGGGTTGTTCATTTTCTGATTATAAAACCTTCCTCTATTTATTCCAATAGCTTCCTTTTATTGAGTACCAGCTCTTTCGTTAATTAAATTTGGTGCCTAGCTTTCAGTGTGTTGATTTCCCCCAAATGTTTGGTCACTCTTGGTTGTCCATCTTTGCATTTGAGACTCCCACTGCTTCTGCCTGTTCTATTTGATGTCATCTGACTCTGGTGATTGTGGGGTTGGGCCACAAATGTGCTCCTGGAAGCTGTGGATCTCAGCTTCTCTTCCAGGTAAGGGAGCTCCCAGCCTGCCTGGGGGACAGTGACCTTCTAGGGCATTGCTCTGCCTTCCTGCCGCAGTGCCCATACCCCTGGCTTCAGCCTGCAGGTGAGCCTTTCTGCTGCCCTGTACTTAACACAGATGGGGAGGGGCTGGAGCTCTAGAAGCAGCCCCCCGTGAATGCCTCAGGTTTTCCTCTCATCTTGACCCTGGAGTGAACTACACACACACATAACCCACTCCTTCTAGGGAACTTTTTACTGCCCATGTATGTTTCACTCTGTAGTTTCTCCACTTTTAGCTCCTCACAGATGTGATCCTTGTTCTCTGTCTCTTAGGTCAATTTCTAGTCAGCCAGTGGCATTCCTTGATGCTTGGTCTCTATTCTGCCATCCCTGTGCAATTTCCTGTCTGTGCCCATTCACTGTTCGGGGTAGGATCAGGTGAAGAGGGGTTTGACCAGGGGCCTCACAGCCAGGAAGGGGTTGGGCAGCCTCCCGGGCCATCTGCTTTCTCAGTTGTGCTCTTTCTGTTGCATCACTCCAGTCTTTAGAAACTGGACTTCGGGGTACTTCTTAAATACATTTAGCTTTGAATGAGAATTCGTGAAAGAAAATTGAATTGGGGCAGTAAAAAGGTATCAGAAAACTAAAAATATTGCCAGGTATTTGAAGCACATGTATAAGTCACATTTTCCTAGCTGTAGTTCCATCAGAATTGATGCAGGGGAAAGTGATTTTAAAAATACATAGAGTGGACCCTAAAGTTAGGTAGCACAAGCCACTTTAGTATGGGCAGTTGGTGATCTGGGAGACACTGGGCTTGAGGCATGGACTGGCGAGCCTTAGGTTTGGGTTTTTGACCCTTATTACACTTGTAACCTCTGATGGAATGGCTGTCTTTGCTGCCAGCTTATGTGTCCCATGAGAACTCTGTCTTGTTCATCACTCTGTCCCTTGCACTTAGCCGTCAGACCAGTTTAAAGGGGACAGATAGAGTCAACAAAAAATATTTTATGAATAAATGAAAACAAAAAATTAGTCAACTAACCCTTCAGTACAGAATAAAAATCCTTTATGGACCAGGCAGGTTAATATGAATGTGTAAAGTGCCTCATATAGGGCAATAGAAGTTAGTGGGAATTAGCAACTAACGGTGCATGCCAGACCAAAGGCATTCAAATTCCAGCTTTATAAAACTGCCGACCAAATGAGAGACATTATTGGGGGCTTTTGGGGGCAGGTTGGGCCTTTCTGGCTGCATATCAATAACCTCTACCCCAGAGACTGCTCCTTCCTCTTAAAGCCTGTCTTAAAGTATCCATTGTGGCTTCGTGGTCTAAACATCCAAGCTTTTTGTAGGCGAATTCAATCGTGTCTGAGAAATAGAGAAGAATATGCAATCATCACACTTTTAAAATTTTTTTAAAAAACTTCTAGAACTCTATTAAAGCAATCACGAAACACTGATTTCCTAGCTGTTATCTGGTTTTGTCCCTTTAGTGGCCTTGTAAAATAGGGCACATTGTCTCATAGCGGAGGTGGGCGCTTGAGACTTAGCAACTCACCTGGGGACACAGGGCAGCCAGAGCCGGGCCCGGAAACTTCTCTCCAGCTCGTTCCCCTTTCTACGTTTAGTTGGAGGTTTAATGCTTCATCCACTAAGGCTTAATACATGCTTCACCACGTTTAGTGGCCTCACGACAGCTGTGTGTAAAGCTCTCACGCGCAGGTTTCATCAATGCTGTGCAAGTCAATGGACAATCACTGGGCACCTGACTTCCATCCTGCTCTAGAGACTGCTTGTTTCTAAGTTGGTACCACGCAGGGAATAAACATGGTCACGTACTTAAGAGCCTGGACTTTGGAGTCAGATGGCCATTCATCCACACTCTCGCGCTGCCATTATTAGCCATTTGACCTTGGGCTTGTACTGAAGGGTTCTAAGCCTGCAAGAAGAGGAGACACAGCACACTGGGGTGTTGGGAGGCTGAAAAGAGATCAGGTACATTACAGAGGTGAGCTCAGTGCTGGATATATAGCAAAATCTTAGCAATTGGGAGCTGTTATTGTTGTTATTAATGTTATAGTTACTGTTATTGCAAAAACTTCAGGTTTGAGGCTTGGCTGGTTTTGCTCTTTTCCTAGCCCAGCAGAACGAGGAAGGTCAGGCATGGAAGGTACCAATCCCCTGACCATCAAACCCCTGCTGCATTTTAGTCGGTGGTTCTTCTAGAAACTTCCTTTAAGTTCTTAACTGTGCCAGTGTCCATCCCTCCACCTCCTGCCCAGCTCTCCAGCGAGGAGACCCATTTGTGTGTCATCTCTGTCATCTGCTCTCCACCTGCGGCGCTGGCAGCCTGGCCTCCATGCAGACAGTTTTCTGTCGAAAGGGCTTGAACTTGACATTTTAAACGCTGAACACTGAGATGGAATATAACAAGGTTTTAAAGCAAAGCCATAAAGGAAGTTTTTACAGAGAAATTTCTGGATGATGACTTCAAAGCACTGGGTAGATCCCGCAGCATGGTACCTCTTTGAAGTACCAGCAGATTGCCTTTCAAAGCAACCAACCCAAGGTCCTCGTCTTTCCAGATGGAAAGGTTTTGAACGGCTTTCTCCAGGGAGCGTTGCTACTTAGTTCATCTCCCCTTTGCCCCTGGAACAGATGGTTTAGAGCACGTGAGCATTTTAAGGGCCTGCGTTCCTGAACTTTGCTCACCCAGCGTGAGCAAATATATTCTTTTCCTTTGTGAAGAAGGTATCAGCCATACAGAATCTAGACTGCTTTCTGATACATATTTTATAAATACAATTATGGCATTTAAATTTGCATTAAAATTTAACAGAAGAAAAAGCAAACTGAAACAGGGGAAATTATTGAAATTCAAATTTCACCATAAGAAATATTATTTCTTAAAATATCGCTATGAAATGATATTAAGAGGTGAGGGTTGCCATTTTTAGAATCTATGTTTCCATTTGAGATGGATTCGAGGTGACTCTCTGCTATGGAAAATGAGGCCAGGCACGCATGCACACTGCCTGCACTCTCCTGACTTGTGTTAGCTAAGCTAAGGGCTTAGGTTTATAACGTTGCATGCCAGCCCAGCACTCTAACGTGCATAAATACCTACTATTTATTCAGTCTCGACATGGCTTCGGAGCTCACTATTTGACCTTTGATCATAGGATCTTCATGAATGCCTGTATCTTTATTTTGATTTCCTTCATTGTCTAGATTTTGTTACTGGGAGGTTTTTTATGGAAAGGCTCGTGAAGGCTGTATTCCCAGGGTTTCTTGCTGTTTGAGATTGGCGGTGTGTTACTTTTCCATCTGGACCTCTTGACTGGATGCGCCATTCTCCAGCTAGACAGACGCTGCTGCGTTGTCTTCCAGCACCGAGAGCTGCTCGCCATTTTCCGAGTCACTCTTTTGGGAACCAGATGTGCTCCAGGGGTAGAGAGGACTGATTTTGCAGACAACCGGCTGTCCAGGGTCTTCCATTCCACTGTTCCCTGCTGCTCCTGTGGGAGATTTATTTATTTGTAGGAGCGAGGGACCGGAATTACACATAAATGTAAATGTATCATTTTTTTCTAATTACAAAATTAGATGCATGCTAATAAATAAATAAATACAACAGAGCAGAGAAGGCAAGTCCCCATAATGTTACAAAGAGAACACTGTTAATACTATAGTTTGGTGTCTATTTTTTTCAAGGCTTTCTGTATGTATATATGCATATATACATGCATGGAAAATAATTATTTTTAAGATTAGGTTCATACTATATGGATATTTCCTAACAGGCTTCTTTGTACTTAAATGTATATCTTGATATGAGTTTCCAAGGAAGAACAACAAGACCTACCTCATTCTCTGTAAGGGCTGCCTGGGGCTGCACGGACACCTGCTCTCTTCGTTATTTGTTCCGACTCTTAGTGATGAACACCTGGGTCATTCTCTGTTACATAGGACGCCTCAGCGATCTCTGTACACTTAAGACTGAAGGATAAATTTCTAAAAGGGTGGGACAGAGGGTAGGCGTATTGTTTATTTCTAGTCAGCCATTTCTGTCATTTCTGCCTCCAGAATACATCTCAAGGCCACCTCCCTGTCCCCACCTGTGCTGCCACTTTCTTCTTGCACCTGCAACTGCACCTGGTCACCCTGTTTCCACCCCACACCCCACCCACCTCCCAAATCCATTTGGTATGTAAGAGCTACAGCGGTCTTGTAAAAACAGAATCATATGATGTTGTAGCTCTGCTTAGCGCCCTTCAGTGGCCTCTCATCGTGCATGAAACAAATTCCAGGGTCTTCCCTGAGGCCTACACAGGCCACAAGACCCCTCCCCTCTGGCCCTGCCGTCCGTCTTTGGAGCGCACGCCCTCCAGCCATCCCTGCCCCAGGGCCTTTGCCTCTGCTGTTCCTATGCCTGACAGGCTTGCTCCCAGACAGTCAATGGGTGGCCCCTCATCCTTCAGCCTTCCCTGACCATCTTTTATCCTGGCTCCCTCAGCCCTGTCACTCTGTCCAGACGGGGTCTTTCCTTTGCAGTCCTGGCCACATCTGAAATGCCCCTGTTTATTTTGCACTATGCATCACCTGCCTGTCTCCCCTGTCCCACCCCGCAGGCTTCTAGAAGGGCAGAGGTCTTGCTCCCCAGGGTTACCTCAGCCTTTAGCTCAAGCGCATGCGTGAATACATTAACAAGGGTAATGACCATATGGTCCTCCCCATTAGTGGGCCGTTAGTGGGCTATTAGTGGGCCAGTGACAAAATGCAGAAGAGTCTGTTGTATGCATGGGTAATCTAGGAGCAAGTAACAGTGGCTGAGGGAGAAGTCACAGCTCTGCCACTTCACCACGGTGAGAAGTTGGACCAGTTTAAGGCTCTAGGCCTCAGTTCCTCAAATTTGGGGAATCTCAAAAATTAAATGTGGGACCAGAGGGAGCCTGCTCCGCTGGCCATGGGCTCAGGAGTCCCAGCGCCCCATCTAAATCCTTCCTGGAACTGGCTGCGGTCGATGGCCCCACTTTGCCTTAGACATCAGTGGGAATGACTCTGGGTCCTGAGACCGCTGGGATTCCCGACAGTGACAGCAGTCTTCCAGCTGGGAGTTTAAACCACAATGACTGGGCAAGGACACTAGGAATGCAGAGAAGGGGATGTGCCTGCCTGCAGAACAGAAGAACCTAAGTTGGCCCCATTCTTAAATGGGGTTGGCCCAAGAGTAGGACCAATGGGCTCTCCTATTTTTAACTGAATTAATGCTATCACAGGGTTTTATGCTATCTATCTATCTTACAGAGTTATTCTGAGGATCAAATGAGAGAAAGAGCTGAAAATGTTTTATAGAGCACAGAGCATCATTCTACTATAAAGAATTACTAGTTTTACAACCACTGAAATTGCCACTAAACAGCAGGTCACCCAGAAACTCATGTTTCCCTGGGGAGGGGTAGTAAATCTGTTGACCCTCCAACTGCTCGCCGCAGTCAGACTTTGAAGACATGAGCCATGACCTCAGCCTGGTTTCCATGAAGGTTGCATGGACCACCCCAATGCACTCAATTATAATAGAAGACCTCATGTTATCTTTTTAAATGCCAGTGGTGAATACACACTTGCTTTAGTACAGGGTTTCTCAACCTCAGCAATATTCCATTTTGGCCAGATAAGTCTTTGTTGCAGGGGCTGCCCCGTGCATTCCAGGATATTTAGCAGCGTCACTGGTGACTGGTGACCCCTTCCTCCTTTTTAAAAGCCAGCACTGTAGCATCTTCCTTCCTTACTGGCCTCTGCTTCCATCCTCGTATGTTCTCTGTCTGACTCTGACTTTCCCGTCTCCCTCTTATAAGGACACTTGTGATTACACTGGGCTCATGTGGATAATCAGGGATAATCTCCCCATCTTGAGATCCTCAACTTAAGGGACATCTTCAAAGTCCCTTTACCATATAAGGTAACATATTCACAGGTTCCAGGGATTATGACATGGACATCTTTGTGGACCATTTATTCAGCCTACTACAGTCTACCTCTAGTCCCCAGCGATTCCATCACATATATTCATCGCCTCCCAAGGTCCCCCAAAGTCTCAACCCATTATAGTATCAACTCAAGTCCAGAATATCATCTAAACCTCATCAGCTCAAAAACCCAATTCTCATCATCGAAATCATCGAAATTAGTTATGCGTGAGACTCTGGCTATGATCTATCCCGGGACAACATTCCTCTCCATCTGTGGACTTGTAAAACTAAAAAAGAAAAAAGTTATCTGCTCCCCAGTTCAGTGGTGGATCAGGCCGTGGGATAAACGTTACAGACATTCTCATTGGAAAGGGGGGAAATGAAAGAAAAAAAGGATGCACCAAAGTCAAGCGATCTCAAAACTCCATGAGGTTTTGAGGCCTGTGAACATTCTCTACAGTTTGGGACTCCACTCTCTTGGCCCCGAAGAAGAAGCTTCATCTTTGGAGTCATTCTTCCTTTTTCAGGAAGAGTAGCATGTGTCTGCAGATGAGTAGTTTTATCAGCCTATTTCCTGCCTGTAGAATTGTTGGGAGTCTGACAGCCTTCTTTCATTTTGTTCTTTCTCCCATTCAGTCCAAGCTGGCAGTGTTTCTGCTGGTATGACATTCTCAAAAATCATATGGGGCTCCTATGTATGTCTCTAGGATTCACTCCATTAGACAAGAGGTTCCTCTGCAAATCTTTCCTGGAAAATCCCATCTTCATCCCTGGCTCCTGCTGAGATGTCTGAGGGGATCTAGTCACATGTCTAATCTCTTCAAAGAGCCCCCTGTATGATCAAATACTCTGACCTTTGGATCCTCCTGAGGGACTAGCAAAAGGCTGACCAGCCATTCCCTGGGTTTTCTCTCCACAGCACACTTTCCTGACAGTGAATCTCCTAATTTTAGCATCTTTTGCAATCTGGATAGGCTGAAAATTTTTCCAAATCGTCAAGTCCTAGTTCCTTTTTTCCTTAACAGTTCTTCCCTCAGTCTGTCTCTTTCCTCTCACATTTTAATCTAAGCAGCAAGAAAAAAACCAGACAGAACCTTCAACACTTTGTTTGGCAATCTCCTGAGCTAAATATCCAAGTTCATCGTTTCTAAGTTCTGCTTACCATGTAACTGTAGGACACAATTCACCGAAGATTCTGCTTCTACATAGCAGATTCCCTCCCCTGCAGTCTTCAGCTACATCTACCTCATTTCCTGAGCTCACCAGCAGGACCTTTAATGTCTACATTTCTGTAGATGTAAATCTGTAAAGGATGATTTCTCTGAAAGGATAAAAGTCTTCTACACAACTGGATCTAACAGTAGAACTTAAACTTCCAGTGGTACTTTGAATTTGGCATTGGGCAGACCATTTCACAGGCTGGGGAAGTGTCTCTGTTAGTCAGGTATTTTTTAGTTGCTCCTCACTTCCTCCTGGCCCATCACTGGTCCACAGGTTCTGGGGATTAGGACATGGGCATCTTTGGGGAGCCATTATTCAGCCTACTGCCATAACTATTAGGTTTATTGGTCAATCATCAAACCTTTATTGATTACTTCTCATTTTCTCTGAGCTCTGTTAGACACTATGAGGGCTACAGGAGTAGTATAGCTAGGCTAACCAGACACACTGGTTTTCCCAGACAGTTCCGTTTATACTTTTTGTCCTGCTGTAACTACAGTAGTGCCCTTTTTCCCTTTGTGAAGTATCTTTGTTTGGATGATACATTTTCCAGTCACTCTGAGTATAGATCTTAATGCTTAGCCTTAAGGAATCTATAATCTCATGGAGACAAAAGAAACATATGAAAATATTATCAAGCAGTTGTGGTTAAGTGCTAAATAGGACATGCAGATGCTGCTAAACATCCCACAGTATGCAGGACACCCCCTGACAACTCTCCATCAGCCATTTTACCATCTGGAATTTAAGGGTCATTTGGAGGCTTTTGGGATTTCATATTCAAAGAGTGGTCCCTGGACCAGCAGCTTCAGGATCACCTTATTAGAAATGTTAAATCCCTGAGCTCCATCCCAGACCCCCCCAAATCAGTGGATGGGACCCCACGATCTGCTTTAATAAGCCCCAATGTCATATCGTCTGTATCTCTCTTACCCCACCCCATCATTAATTTTCTCTCTCTCTCTCTCTCTCTCTCAGTGGCATCTCAGGCAGGGACAGACACCACGATTAATCCTATAAATACTGCTCTGTCCAGAGAGTGGCTCATTTTTCCCTGACAGCACATGGGTCAAGATGATATTGTTAAATGTTAGTTTGGTGAGAATAGTTCTTTGGTTCAAATGATCTGTTTTCAAATAAGTTTTTCTCAAAGGACCATGTTTATTTTTCATCTCTCTTCTTGGCTTTTGGCAGGAGCTGAGAAAAAGCCTAGAACTCAGCATACATCTACAAAGGAAGCAAAAGGATTGCTCCAGTGATGAGTATGACTCTATTGAAGAAGACGTAGTCTCAGAGCCTGAGCCCGAGGACCAGGTGCCACTGGGCCAACCCCAAGAGGAGCCTCCTCCCCCCAGGGGGAGCTCAGTGCAAAAGGATGTTCCCGAGGACCAGCAGACAGGGGGACGCTCTCCCCAGGGCCCAGACACCCTCGTGGTCCTGGAGTTTAACCCGGCTTCTAAAAGTAAGTTTTGTCTTAGGTGGCATTTCTTTGCCTTTGATGTTTCTGGATATAATAGTAGAACTTAAACTTCCAGTGGTACTTTGAACTTGGCTTTGGGTAGACCGTTGCACAGGCCAGGGAAGTCTATCGGTCATGTCTCTGTTGATTGCAGGAGGCAGAGGCTTCCAAAGGCTTCAAAATGACCCTGAAATTTCAGATGGCAAATGTCTGGGCAGATAGCCGGGGGGCGGGAGGGGGGGGGCTGTCCTGTGTGTTGTAAGATGTTTACCCCCATCTACATGCCAATTGGCTAATGCGGGGTAGCTTAAGCAAAAGAGACTATTTATTGTCTTGAATAACTGAAAAGTCCAGAACTGTAGCAAGACTCCTCTCCTCTCCTCTCCTCTCCTCTCCTCTCCTCTCCTCTCCTCTCCTCTCCTCTCCTCTCCTCTCCTCCCCTCCCCTCCGCTCCCCTCC
>VSMD01134957.1:0-97449 GCA_008750895.1 Mirza zaza | reverse complement strand
TCCCCTCCCCTTCACCCCTCCCCTCCCCTCCCCTCCCCTCTCCTCTCCTCTCCTCTCCTCTCCCCTCTCTTTCCATTCTTAGGTAGTCTCTCCAACATACAGAATTAGAGTTGCCTTCCTATGAGACACAGGCTTTGCAACCCCATCAGAAAGTGAATTTTTCTTTCCTAACAACTCCAGCAAAAGGACCAGAATTGGCTCTCAAACCCACACTGGGGCACATGCTACCTCTGATCTAATCACTGTGGCTCTGATTGGCCAGGTGCAGCCAATAGGACTGAGGGATGTGGTTATGACCACCCAATCACGTGAACTGACAGTGCAGGAAAGGTGGTTTCCACAGGAAAATTGAGGTGAGTCTGAAGGAGGAGGAAGGACCCTGGAGAGGCAGAAACAGCAACTGTCTGCTGGAGGAGGTTTTCAGAGACGATTCTGGAAAGTAGGGTGAACAGAACAAGTGGTGAGAGACAGGCAGGAGAGAGGAGGGCTCAGCAGGCAGGGAGAGGCCGGCATGTAACAGTCATTATCCCCCAAGCAGGATGCAGGCTGGCTCAGCCTCTGCCTGCACCTGTCTCTCCATCCCAAGTGCACCCTCACAGCTGGGTGTGCCAGCCAGGGCCACATGGCTGACCCAGAGTGAACGTGAGCAAAGAGAAATGAGGAAGTCTGTGAAATCAGATAGCGATTTAGTTTGCTAGGGCTGCCGTAACAAAGCACCACACACTGGGTAGTTTAAGCAGCAGATATTTATTGTCTCGTCACTTTTGGAGGCTAGAAGTTCAAGGTCAGGAGTCTGTTTCCTCTGAGGCCTCTCTCCTTGGCTTGTAGATGCTGTCTTCTCCCTGTGTCCTCATATCGTCACCTCTCAGTGTGTGTCTGTGACCCAATCTCCTTTTCTTAGAAGGGCACCAGTCACAGTGGATTAGGGCTCCCCCATAAGAGCTCATTTTACCTCAATGACCTCTTGAAAGACCCTTTTCCCCAAACAGTCATGTTCAGGGGGACTGGTGGTTGAGACCTCAACACATAAGTCTGGGTCAGAGGGACGCAATTTATCCCGTAACTGACAGCCCTGGAAAACCCACACCAGTGGCCGATGTCTCCAGAGAAGACATTTGTCCATCAAACGTGCTATCGCCGTGTTCTCTCTCACCTGCAAACCCTTGCTTGGGCTGTCCCCTCTGCTGGGGGACATTCCATTCCTTGTCCCCTCTGAACCCTGAAACCTGGCTCCCTGCTTTTCTCTCAAGACTCCACTGAGAGTTTGCTTTTTCCATGACGCCTTCTTTTCACTCCCAACGTGGCCTCCTCTGTCCTCCTGTCGCATCTTCACGGCGCTGCTCTCATTGACCAGAGAGTTGTCTTTCTCTCCCCACGCCCTCCCCGATCACCGGCCTGCGACACTCTGCCAGGGCACAGCCAGCCCTCCATGGCTTCCCCAGCAGGCGGCAGACACCTTGTGCTTTCCAGCTGCTGGGGAAATCTCTGTCAGGTGAAGGAAGGTGTGATGCCACCTGCTAGAGCGTCAAGCGGTCAGGGCTAATGTTCATAACGCTCCCAGTGACAGCAGCGTGGACTGCAGACTGCAGGGCTGCGGGGGGAGATGGCGAGGGAAGGACAGGGCTCGAAAGAGTTGTCCGAGCCCTGGCCCTGGACAAAGTGGGGGTGGGGGCACGTGAGAGTCATTCCCGGCCTGAAGGACCAAGCTGCAGAACGATTGACACCAGGCACTGTTTGAGAGTGATACTGGGGCAGAAAGCAAAGAGAGAACTTGAATTTCTTGACATTTTACATTTTTTACAATTAGATTGCTTGGCAGCCCCCCCCAACCCTGTTGTCTGTAGTGACGTCTGCTGCGAGCAAGGGCTGTCTGCTCTGTCGCCTCTCATCTGAGGCTTTTTTGTTTTGTAATGAGGTTCCATCTCTGTCTACTCATGAGTATACAAATTCAGTGGTACACTCTCTTGCTCATAAAATTAATAATTTATATAGGTTGCTGGGTCAATATAGGAGAGGATAAATTCAAGGCAAATGAAGGTATCTTTAGTTGTTTTTTTTTTTTTTGAGACATCATCTCACTCTGTTGCCCGGGCTAGAGTGATGTGATATCAGCCTAGCTCACAGCAACCTCAAACTCCTGGGCTCAAGCGATCCTCTTGCCTCAGCCTCCCGAGTAGCTGAGACTACAGTTATGTGCCACCATGCTCAGCTAATTTTTTCTATATATATAGTTTTAGTTGGCCAATTAATTTCTTTCTATTTTTAGTAGAGACAGGGTCTCTTACTCAGAGCTGGTTTCGAACTCCTGACCTTGAGCGATCCGCCCGCCTCGGCCTCCCAGAGTGCTAGGATTACAGGCATGAGCCACCACGCCCGGCCTCTTTAGTTGTTTTGATGCATGTCTTATAGAAAATATGGGCTATTTTATTGACTGTTTTTTGTGGGGTTTTTTTGTCATAATTGTTCTATCATCTGAGGCTTCTTTAGCCCTGCAGTAGACAGGCTCCCACTCAGAGGAGCAGGCAGAGGCCAAGGGGCCTGTTGTGAGGTCTCGTGGGACTGGAGTTCCAAACTAGCCCTGAGCCTTTACTCACGAGCAGCCACCAGTGACCTGAAAAGAAAGGCGTGGTTCTGGGCTGTCCATTCATTCATTCACTGGGCACCTGTCATGCCCCACGCACTGTACTGGGACAGGACTGGCCCAGTCTCCTATGTCACCACATTCTAGCAGGGAGCACAGACAAGTAGCATATAAATACATATATGGTCAAGCATCACCTAACAATGGGGGTAGGATACGAGAAATATGTTATTAGGCAACTTCATCATTGTATGGATACCATAGAGCATGCTTACCCAAACCTACATGGGACAGCCTACTGCTCCAGGGCCACAAACCTTCACAGCGTGTCACTGTACTGAATACTGTAAGCACTTGTGACACGGTGGTAAGTATTTGTGTATCTAAGCATATCTGAACATAGGAAAAGTACAGTAAAAATGTGGTATTATAAATGTGGTATTATAATCTATGGGACCACTGTCATATATGCAGTCCATCATTGACCAAAATATCATTAGGACTATATGTTAACAATTGCCAACATTTGGCTGGGCGCGGTGGCTCACACCTATAATCCTAGCACTCTGGCAAGCCAAGGCGGGAGGATCACTCAAGGTCAGGAGTTCGAAACCAGCCTGAGCAAGAGCGAGACCCCGTCTCTACTAAAAATAGAAAGAAATTAATTGGCCAACTAAAATAAATAGAGAGAGAAAAAAATTAGCCGGGCATGGTGGCGCATGCCTCTAGTCCCAGCTACTTGGGAGGCTGAGGCAGAAGGATTGCTTGAGCCCAGGAGTTTGAGGTTGCTGTGAGCTAGGCTGATGCCACGGCACTCTAACCCAGGTAACAGGGTAAGACTGTGGCTCAAAAGAATAATAATAATAATAAAATAATAATAATAATAATTGCCAAGATTTATTGAGCTTTTGTTAACATGTGCCAAGCACTATTCCAAGGACCTTCCCTGGAGGCCCTCATTGAATCCTCACCACAACCCCAAGGAAAATACTGCCATTGTACTGGTTTTACAGATGGGAGAAACTGAGGCACAGAAATGTCAAGAAACTTGCCCAAGGTCACACAGTTAGGAGGGGGCAGACCTGGTCGAAACTTCAGCCATCTTTGAGACCAGAGCCTGAGCTCTTACCCAGTAGGCTAAATAAATAAACCAGAGGAAGTCATGAAGCACCCTTCTGGTGCTCGGGGCCTCTGCTGGCTCCAAGTCCTGGAGCCACTTTCCTCAAACCTGACCCATTTGTAAGCCTTCTTCACAGTTTTTTTTTTTACCATAATCACAAACCCCCCGTACTATTTTTCAACTTAGGTAAACCAGTCACCTACCTTCCTAACTTCCTTCCTTCTTCCCTTCCTTCCTTCCTTCCCTCTCTCCATCTGTGTCTTCCTCCCTCCCTCCTTTTCTTCCCTTTTCTTTCTTTCATAACTGCAGGTTTGTTCTAAGCAATTATATTTTGGAAACCAGGAGTTTGACATGCTGGCTGTATGTTTTTTTCCTTGCACATTAAGATATGTAACTGCTTAAAATGACATTTACCCTCCCGGCATCTAGAATCGCAGCTTGGCTGTGAGCATGTTGAGGGCAGTGAGTATGTTTTGATGCGCTCCCAGACTCTGAGGTGGCCTCAGCTGCACTGTGATGTGATGTGGCCCGCCACCAGTTAACCCCAACACCCCATTGATTGTGACACTTTGCCACATTCAGAAATCTTAAAATTTGAAAACCTGTGGCTGTCCCAGAATATTTCATTTATTTGCCAAAATGCGGTGCTGGGCGCACAGTCTCTCAGCATTCTTGTTTTGCTGTCTGCACCGTTCACATCTCTAGTCCCAAACTAGCAAGGCCATCGAGTAGTTCCATAAATATTTCTTGAATACATAAGTGAGGGGATAACAAACAAATGCCTGAACAGAATGCCCCAACGCTGCTTGCGCTTGGTGTCCGACAGATAAACAATTGATTTCCTGCAGGTAATAAAAGAGAAAGGAATTTGTCGGCAAAGCGGAAGGACAACGCCGAGGTCTTCATCCCCAGCAAACCCAAGTCAGACCCGAATCCCCAGCCCCGCGCTGCGCTTCCAGACCAGGAGAGGATTTGCTCCAGTAAGAATCCTGGGGGCCCTTGCACAGGGGAGCAGGGCCGGGCCATGCTCAGGGGGTGCTGTGATGGGAGGCTTCGCTCCATTACCCTTCCCTGCCAAGGGCTGAGCTGACCTTTCGCAAAGGTATTAGGGTTCTCCGGAGAAACAGAGCCGAGAGGAAATGTATACATAAAGAGAAAGAGATTATTAGAAGGAATTGGCTCATGCAGTTATGGAGGCTGGCAGGGCCAATCTCTAGGGTGTGTCAGCAGCTGGAGACCCAGGAGGAGCTGATATTCCAGTTCAAAGGCTGTCAGGCAGGAAGAGCCTGTGTGCAAATGAAGTTCAAAGGCATCTGCTGGAGAAGTCTCTCTTACCTGGGGGAGAGTCTGTCTTTTTTTTTTTTTTTTTTTTCGAGACAGAGTCTCTCTCTGTTGCCCAGGCTAGAGTGCAGTGGTATCATCATGGCTCACTGCAACCTCACACTCCTGGACTCGAGCGATCCTCCTGCCTCAGCCTCCCAAGTAGCTGGGACTACAGGCACGAGCCACCATGCCTGGCTACTTTTTCTATTTTTAGTAGAGACAGGATCTCGCCCTTGCTCATGCTGGTCTTAAATTCCAGAGCTCAAGCCATCCTCCTGCTCTGCCTCCCAGAGTGCTGGGATTACAGGTGTGAGCCACCACGCCTGGCCCCTAGAGAGTTGGTCTTTGCCTGATTGGGTGAGGCCCTCTCACGCTGTGAAGGGCAATCCTATATATTCAACTGATTAATATGTTAATCTCATCTAGAAATGCCCTTTTAGAAACACTCAGAATGATGCTTGACCAAATATCTGGGCTCCCTGTGGCCCAGTCAAGTGAATACATCAGATTAACCATCACAGCTGCTTTCTGATTCTACAACCAAGTTGTGCTTATACTTGAAAATTTCTTTTCTTTTGTTTTATTTTTAAACGAATTTGCTTACTTTATATGGGTATAAGATTCTGAAGGTACAAAAGAGTTTTTGGTGAAAGACTGTCTCTTTTAATGAGAGATTATATTTATTGAGCACTTACTATGAGCCAGCCACCATTATAAGCTTTTACTTCGATCGTCTCACATAATCCTCGTAACTGCCCTGGAGACAGGTTCTCTGAGGCTTAGAACAGGCAATTCACAGCTGGAAGGCAGCTGAGGCTTTGTAGCAGGGGCTGTCATGACTTTTTGACATTTCAAAAAAGATCCCTCTGGCTGTCACATGGAGCCTGGGTGGATGAAAGGTGGCCAGGGAAGAGACCAGGTCCTTCAGGGTGGAGAGGGTGGTGGCTCAGTCTTTGAGTGTTACCAGTGGATGGATTGGACGGAAATTGGGCTTGTCGAGGAGTCAGTTACAGGTAAAAGACTACTTGTGACTTTTTATCCTAAACAACCTAGGGTGAGAACCTGGGTACTGGGCAGCCTGGCTTGTCATGTGGCTAGGAGCTATCATTTAAACATTTGTCTAAAACTCATGTTGAAATTTATTCCCCACTGTGGCAGGATTGAGTGGGGCCTTTAAGAAGTGATTGAGTCATGTAGGCTCTGCCCTCTTGCATGGGTTAATTCATTCATGGATTAATGGGTTAATGGGTTAACAGGTTATCATAGGAGTGGGACCGGTGGCTTTATAAGAAGAGGAAGAGACACCTGAGCTAGCACAGCCCCCTCACCGTGCGATGCCCAGCACCACCTCGGGACTCTGCAGAGAGTCCCCACCAGTAAGAAGGCTGTCCCCAGATGCAGCCCCTTGACCTTGGACTTCTCAGCCTCCATAACTATAAGAAATAAATTCGCTTTCTTTATGAAATTGCCAAGTTGCAGGTATGCTGTTATAGACAACAGAAAATGGTCTAAAGCACCGGGCTAGAATCTGAGTCTGCGGCACTAGCAAAGGCGACTCATGCAACCCAGGTCCCCGGAGCTGGGACCTGTGCATGCACAAGCCACACAGCGCTAAGACCCCTGTCATCGGTCTCCGATCTGCATCCTGCTTCCGTCGGGAGGGACCCAGGAACTGTGGCCAGGCACAGCCTCCGTCCCTCCACGAGGAGCAGGATTCAGTGGGGCAAAGTCAGCACCAAACTGCTTCCTGGGAACTTCCTGGTGAGACCCAGAGCCTGGACCCTGAGGGAAATAGAGCCTGGACCCTGGCAGGTGACCGCTGCCGGCATGTCAGGGTCCCTGCAGCTGATAGGGTCACAGAGGTGCCACACAGGGAAGTAGATAATGGAAAAACGATCTGTAGGAGTCAAGAGCAAGATATAAGAGCAAGATGTCAGATGTCAGAAAAATCTGGTGAACTTGGGCTCTATCGGCTCTGGCGGGATGGGAGCTGGGGAGGAGAGAGGCGAGCGGGAGCCGTGGGACCGGTGGCAGCCTGGGTCAGCTCTCGGAGCTCCCACGGCAGGTGGACATGGAGTAGCAGTCCCGTGTGACATTGTTCCGTATATGCCTCCTGCAGTGGCCCCGCTGACTAATGCTCGAGTTGACAAACCTCCAGCCTTTACTGCTGCTGCTGTCTTCACTCTGTGTGAGGAAACTAAAATGGCTTTTCAGAAGTTCCTCCGAAAGAAGTCGTTAAACAAATGAAAGCCAGGGCAGTGTGCCGCTGCTCCAAACCGCCCAGAGCCCCCCTTGGGATGGGAGCCACACAGTGCTGGTCGTGTGCCTTTCCCAGCCACCCTACTGAGCTAACTGGGACTTCCCTCTTAAATGCATGTGCCACAGTCACTATTTTTTCCATATCCAAGTAGTAAAATTAAGAGCCAATACTTACAAAGCATGGAACTAGCTACAAGGCTGGGTGTAGCCCCACACATTGAATCGTATATTTGATCATCCAAACAGCCCTGTGCAGCAGATACTGCTATTAGCAACATCATTGTGCCAAGGAAACTGAGGCACAGAGAGGTTAAAGAATCTGTGCAAGGTCACACAGCCCGTAATTGGTGAAGCCAGTATCTGAGAACTTGGGCCAAAGAATCCCTTCTTTTTTCTTCTATTATTCGTCTGGAAGCAACAGAATCTCTACTCTTAACTACTCACTGTTCAGCCCTGCATGTGCCAGCTAAACTATTATTTTCTTAATAACTACCCACAGCCCCGTCCTAAGCATTAACATGCCTAAAAATAATAGATTTGGGTCACTTGTTATATTTTTTTCTAATGCTCATTAGTATAAATATATTAGTATTTTAAAAAGTTAAACCATGTATCAACCAAAATCATCTGGTGTACTGTATTAGTTTGCTAGGGCTGCCATAACTAAGTACCACAATCTGAGTGGCCTAACCAACAGAAATGTATCGTCTCACTGTTCTCGAGACTAGAAGTCCAAGATCAAGGTGTTGGCAGGGCTGTCCTCCGAAGGTACTGGGGAAGCATCTGTTCCAGGCCTGTCTCCTGGCCTCTGGTAGTTCCTTGGCTTGTGGCAGCATAACTCTAATCTGTACATGACATTTTCCCTGTGTGCAGATCTGTCCCTGTGCCCAAATTTGCCATTTTTATAAAGACAGATTAAGGCCCACCCTAATGACCTCGTCTTAACTTAATCATCTATAAAGACCCTATTTCTAAATAAGGTGACATTCACAGGTACTAGGGGGTTGAGACTTCAACACCATTGTGGGGGACACAATTTAACCCAAAACACATACCTTCATGGACAGTGTTTTGAGAAATAGAAAATAATTAATCTATAATCTGCCTTTCTCCAAAGAGTTCTGACATGGTCTAACAAATGACATGCAGTGTATAGTGCAAGACTATAAAAAAATGAGGAAATGAAGGGCGAAGAGAAAACAAGTGTAGAAAAATACGAGGAAACCAGGAGGTGAACAAATGAATGCTTAATGTCATCACAGTTGTGACTGTGAGGTTCCTGGCCACCAAGGCAAAGAAGCATGTGTTCATATACAAATGTGTATCACTGGATCCATCTGATAACAATCACATAACCAGCTGTTCTGGTATTTGGTTCTTAGAGCAATTTGTCCCATCAATACTCTACTCTCTTTCTCTCTCTCTCTCTCTTTTTTTTTTTTTTTGAGACAGAGGCTTGCTCTGTCACCTGGGCTCAGTGCTGTGGCATCAGCTCAGTTCACAGCAACCTCAAACTCCTGGGCTCAAGTGATCCTTCTGCCTCAGCCTCCCGAGTAGCTGGGACTATAAACGTGCACAACCTCACCTGGCTAATTTTTTCCTATTTTTAGTAGAGATAGGATCTCACTCTTGCTCAGGCTGGTCTCGAACTCCTGAGTTCAAGTGATCCTCCCACCTCACACCTCCCAGAGAGTTAGGATTACAGGCATGAGCCACCACGCCCAGCCCCATCAATACTCTTAAAGAGGAAACTGAGCTAGTAGAATACTTATTTTAAATAGGTTTGGAGCTCAGCCTTTATCTATTAAATATGCTTGGTTCCTACATAAGTCAGATTTGAAAACAGAATTCTGTGGCTAAGAGGGAAGTTGAAAACCCCAGCACTGTGACTATCCTCACACTGAAATGGGAGTACAGTAGAGCCACATCTCACCCAGTATTCGTCTCTAAAGGCAGCAAAAAGTGCAAGAGGCCAAAGCTACCCTTAGGAATCCCTCTTATTGGTGATTAAGTGCAGCATGTATGGCTTAATATAGATGAATATATATCTCATCTCTCAGCAAGCCCAATAGAGTCGGCTGTGGGAAAAATCACAGCTTCTGGACTGAGCCCCAGAGAAGCAGTTGGCCTTGTGGAGGGCCTGGGTTTTAGGGAAAATGCGTGTTTTTAAACACTGGCATCATGCTAAGGGCACTGGAATGGTCATGCCACCAGAGGCACATGGAACCTGAGACTTCCTGAGTGGATAATGGAATCACAAACCAGCTCACCCTCCTCCAGGCAAAATCTAGAGGGTGGGCTGCTCACATGCTTTACTTTACATTGGAAGGGCTGTCTTTTATGGTACACACAAAATTAGACTTTTTATATCTTCTTAGTGAATTGAACCTTTTATCATTATGTATTATCTCTGTTTTGCTCTAGTAATGCTTTTGCCTTAAAGTCTACTTCGATACAGAGATACCTCCGCTTTCTTTTGGTTAGATGTGGTGTCTTTTTTCATCCTTTTACTTTCAAACTTTCTGTATCTTTAAATTAAGGTTTGTTTCTTGTACACAGCATGTAATTGGTTTTTATTTTTATCCTCTAACAATCTGTGTGTTTTAATGGGAACATTTAGTCCATTTACGTTTAATGTAATTGCTGATATATTTGAGTTTAAATCCACTATCTTATCATTTGCTTTTTATTTGTTCAGCTTGTTTTATGTTCCTCTTTCTCTCCTTTCGTGCCTTCTTTTGAACTGATTGCTCTGTATTATTCCTCTTTTTTTCCTCTCCATTAGCTTGTTAGTTATACATTCTTTTATTATTTTTCTAGTCATTACGAGAGATTACAACACGCATTCTTGACTTATTAGAGTTTACTTGAAATTAGCAAGTTTACCACTTCTCATTCAGTGGAAGTGCTTTACAATTCTGTAACTCCATTTACTTCTCTCTCAACTGGAATACTGGGGCCATGCATTTTAATTCTTTCCAGGTTCTAAACCCCACTAGACAGTGTTATTATTAATTATTATTATTTTATATAGTCAGTAGCAATTTGGATTTGCCCATATTGTTAACCTTTCTGTGCTCTTTACTCCTGGCTACTTCCAGGTCACCCCCACTCTCAGACTGTACCCCCCGAGTCTGTCACAGCTCTGCTCAGCTTCCCAGCCTGTGTAAGCCTCTTCAGAATCAGCAGCACGTTGAGAGGAAAGGCGTCCAGATGTTGGCTTCACTTCTCTGGTTTTCTTTCTCCTGTCTGCTATTGGTCTTGTAATTTTTCATGGCCCTCTTTATCCTGTCTGTCTTCAAACAGATTTCTTTTTTCAAGCAAATTTTATAATATTCGGTCCAGGTTTTCTAGCTGTGTTCCAGGGAAGGGTTGGTCCAAATGAGCTAGTCTGCCATTCCAGATGTGCAACCTATTGCCTGCACTCTTTAAAGAGATATTTCTCCCCTTCCCCCTTTTTCTTGGGCTAAACCCATAAAATTGAATTTGTGTCAATTAAATGTCCACATGATGCAACTCCAAGGTAGCTTCATTCTTCTCTATCACTGTAATTATCGATAATTCTAATAAAAGGGCCTCATGTCCTCTATTACCCCAGCCTCTGTCCATAATCTTTCCAAAAAACTAATGTGATATCTTTTCAGGGACTTGACTCCTTCAAGAGACTGTTGTCTTCTTGAGGGTGAAAGAGCATTAGTCTTTAATGCAGAAAGTTTACTGTCCAAGTTGTCAGAGTGCTCTAGGGAAGTGATATATCTGAACCACTTTCCCCAGACAAGCTGCCAACCACAGAAATAAAGTAACACCCCTCAACATGAGTGAATTAGAGAACTGACAGCCCTGTAGTTAGCGTTCCTGCCAGGAAAACCTGCAACAGAAAGGCCACTCTGCTGAAATGCAGAGCCTCACGTTAGTCAGCGTTCATTAACAGCAAGTGACAGAAATCCAAACCGGCTTAAACAACAAAGGAAAACGTGTTGCTCACAGACCTGAAAATCCCAGGGTTGTAGATTTGGTCTCAGGCATGGCGGGATCCTCGTGCTCAGAGGCTACCATGGGAAGCTCTTTCCACACTTAGCTCTGCTTTCCTCTAGTCCAACTTCTCGCACTTGGACATGCCTCAGAATTACTTGCAAAGCCAAGTAAAACACAGATTGTTGGAACCCAGCTCCAGGGTTTCAGATTCACTGGTCTGGGGTGGAACATAAATATTTTAATTCCCAACAAGTTCCCAGGTGATGTTACTGGTCCAGGGACCACACTTTGAGAATCACATCTCTAGTCACTGTCAGGCAGGCATTGCCTTTGTGGTGCAGAGATGGCCCCCAGTGGCTCCAGGCCCCCTCGTACCTGCTTTGCAACCCCAGGTGAAAGAGACCATTCCTTTTCTCATTCCTGGGTGAGTCCAAGAGCCAGCTCTTTCCTGAGCAGTCAGTCTCCATTTTCCAAGGTCAGGGGGAGGTAGTTCCCTCCTGGGCCAGGCTGGGTCAGGAGTGGGGTCAGTTCTGTCCACCCAACAGACTAAGCAGAGAGAGGCAGGGTGGTTCCCCAAAGGAAACCATGGATGCCGTGAAGATCATGCATGGTTCCAGAAAGACCAAAAGCTGCTGTTCATTTCCTATAAAAATCAACCACACAGAACATTTTGCTACAGATTCCTCAGAAGCAGGGTGTGGAGTGACAGACTGTAACATCCGAAAGGAAAGGGTAGAAGTCATTTAGTCTGGGGCCCTTGATGGCCCTCCTCGGAAATCACATGCATTCCTGGGCTGGAGGAGAGACGGCCACAGAAGCATGAGTGTTAGGGTCACAGACGGCTCCTGCCATGGAGAGGCCCCCAAAGAAGCTGCAGAGGTGAGAAGAACACAGGCCCTGACAAGCCAGGGATGTCAGCTGGTGATTATTGCCTAACGATCCACCCCAAACTGTGGCTTAAAACAGCAACCCTTTTATTATTGGGTCCGTAGGTGGACCGGGCAGTTCTGTAGTGAGCTAGCAGGTGGCTGGGCCAGATGGTCTAGGACTCTAGGACAGCCTCACTCACATGTCTGGCAGGTTAATTTGTCCTGAGGACCTTGACTGGGACAGCTCGTCCCGGCTGCGTGTGGTCTTATTATCCAGCACTGGTGGTCTCGGGGCAGCAGGAGAGGACAAGCCCCAGCATGTGCGTGCTTTTTTAAGACTGCCTGGTCATGATCGCTAACATCCTGTTAGCTAAGGGCATCACCAGGCCAAGCCCCACTAGAGAAATAGACTTCACCTCTTGATGGGAAATGCTGCAAAAATCACATTGCAAAGTGGTCCCTGTACAGGGAGGTGGGAGGAATTTGTGGCCATTTGTTGCAATCTCTTACACCTTGGGAAGCAGGTGGCCTCACGATGCTGAAGCAACTTGAAATGCATGGAGGCTTTGGAGTGCTGGGGTGTAGATCATTGTTCCAGGGTGCACCCTCCCTTCTCCACCTCCCCCTTGGATTTTTGAGATGAGGGTGGACCTCTCAAGAGAAAACAGGGCTGAGTCTGCTGTCTTCCCGGACCTTTTGCCATACGACGTGATGTATGGTTTCCAGGCCTACCAGGCATAGGACAGCAGGGAGTGAATGGGGTGCACTGTGGACACCCGAGCACTTCTGCCCCCATCTAAAGGGGGCGCCACCACCCAGCTCCAGCCAACGGTTGCCACATACTATGAATGCTGGTCCAGGGTTGCCAGATGGTATACTTTTCAAGAGATGCCAGGAATCCCAATTTTCAGGTGGATTTCCTCTTTTTTAAAAGCTTGGCATCCATTTCTAATTTTTCTAAAAAAGTGAAAGTTACACAACACATATCTGTGGGCAGGTTATGTCTGTGGGCTGCTGGTTTCTGATTGCTATAATAGACCCTTGTTGTTCTCAGATTTAATATTTGCCATTCCAGTGGATTCCCAGGTGACCTCCGAGGCCCCTTGCATGTAGTAAGGGGTAATTTTGCAGAGGCTCCCGAATTGGAGCTTTTCGAGTCACAGCTGGTGGGTGGGAGCAAGTCACCAGCTGGTGAGCCAACCAACAGCCTCATGGCCTCACATCTTCTATGTGACATGTGTTGCAGTCATGGTAAATCTCCTGAACTGATACGCTTTTTGTTTCTCTGTAAGAGAAGAGAAAGCCAAGCGCTGGTGAAACAAAGAGAAAGTGAAGTTCTCGGAAGAGGGATGGTTCTCAACCAGAAAAGAGCAGTTTGGGATAAATTAAAATGTGCAATTTGGCTTTTGCTGGTGGCACAGATTTACTGTGTGAATAAATCCACCATTCTCTAGGTCTGTGATGACAATAAATCCACCTCCTGCCGGTTCAGGCCAGCATTCGCCCAAGTGAGCAATGGGAGCATCAAAAAGAGTTAAAAGGTGGCCACCTCGAACACACTGCGCGGGGGGATGAGCCACAGGGGTGTGATCTGGAAGGACCTGGGCCCTGTGTCCGGCGGTGCTGGGAAGCCACGGTGGGGCAAGCTCTGGCAGTGGAGCTGCAGAGCTGACCTTCGCTTGGAGAAAGGGTGATTGAATTTTTAAAAGCATCTTCTTAGCATAATATGACTCAAAGGGCACATGCAGCACCCGGCGATCGCGCTGCTAGAAGATCATTCCCTCCCTAATGAAAGACGCTCAGGGCAAAAGGGTTTGTGCGGATAAAACTGGTCCCTCCTGGAAGAAAATGCCGTCATGAATCTCCTTTTCCAAGAAGCAGCAGCGAGCACGGGCCTGGGGTGGCCTCGGACAGAGCGCCTCCCCGCTCACCGGCCACGGATAGCAGGCTTCCTAGCTACGTCAGGGGCGCACTTCCTAGCTACGCTGGGCGCACCCCAGCCTCAGACCAGGGAGGCCCAGGGTTGGCATGTATTGGCAGTTAAAAAAAAATAGGGGTCAACACACGGCTCTTTTTAGACAGATTTTGTAAGTGCTCTGAGCGGGAAATGGCAAAGGGGCTTGTGAATTTAGGTTCTGCTTCTCCTGGCGCTGTCCAAGCCTTCCACCAACACTGGCGTTTGCACCCCAGATGTCGGGGTGCTTGCGTGCTTGTCCCTTATTTATAGAATTGTCTAGAGGGTCTGAAGGGGGTTGAGTGATTTACTGCTGTGATTTACTGCGGATGATTGAGAAAACCCTATGCTTTTGTGAGAGTCACAAATACTGAGATTTACAAGGTTTGGGATTGAAGTCATTTTTCCTCCATCCATTTGACAAAAATTATAATGCCAGGTGCCAGGGACGTGACGGTAAATAAGACAGGTGTGACCTCATGAAGTAGCTGAGGCCTGTAGGGCATCGTGGCCTCAAGCCCCATGAGAATAGAGCTCACAACCTCTCCACCCCCCTTGCCATTCCTCGGCGTGCCAAGCTCTGCCCACTTCAGGGCCTTGGCACCTGCTATTCCCTTAGCCTGGGACAGCCGCCACATTTGGGTATTCACAGGCCTCACTGCCTCCGGGCCTCTGCTCAGATGTCCTCTTCCTTGACCATGCCTTTCAAGTGACAGCTGTGTTCCCTCCCATCATGTTTCTACCCTGTGCGCATGCCCGTCTTTGTCTGTGTGTGCTGGGTGACTGTGAGGTCTGTGAGGGCAGGGGTGTGCCTGTTCCATCCACTTCTGCACCCACAGCCGCATGGCACCCAGTGCTGCGTGGGTCGCGGGCCTATGTAAGGCAGTGCCTTTGGCCTCGCCCGGAATGCGTTTCCGCATCGGGGGCCAGGGTATGTCTGTACTTCAGGGAGTTTTTAACTCCAGCTCCAGGATGTAGCTCAAGACCACGTCCTTCAGCTTCCTGCACTTCTTGTCCTGTCCTCTCAGCTACGTCAAGGACCTGATCCTTTTCTCCGGGAGTGAGGAAGATCCTCGTGGTTCTCCCCACCCTTTTACCCACCCGAGTGTCCATCACAATGAGAATCCCAGCATAGCTCGCAGAGCAGAACTCCCTCCAAGCCTCATATTCTCCGCCCGTGTTTGTTTGACCTTCCCATCCCTCCAGCTGCAGGGCAGGCCAAGGAACTGATGAGAAAGGCAAAGGAGGAAAGGCATAGCAGCCTCGAGGGCGTGAGCAGAATCCCTGGGCCACAATTCCAGCAGCTCCTTACTTTTCTGTCCCCTAGAGCAGCATTGAGGGTGATGATAGGAGACAGTACATCAAAGTCAGGAAGTGACCCACTTGATGTTGATCACCCGAGGCCAGCCATCCACAGGTGCCGCCAAGGTTCCTTTGGGTGCCCTTGACCTTCTGGGGCAGCAGCCTGGCCATGGCAAGGCCTGTATTAGAGCAGCCCCAGCAGTTCTTAAAAACTGGAATAAGTCAAGAACAAATAAAATTAAAGGTATTTTACATAAATTTCAGATTCTAGCTTTTCTTGGGGAAAAAACAAAAAAGAAAAGCATTTGGCAACACTAGGAACACAGTCCTGTATGGCAAGAATTGGCTAGAGCTGGGAGGTGTCTCCTTATTCAGTGGCACCCGGCCCCTGGCACTCAGGGTCACTCAGGGTGCCTGCTCTGGTCCCTGGGGCATTTGCATTCTCAGCCCCTTTCCTGGGTGCCTGGCATTTTAGCTTAGCGTTCCCATAAAAGCCCACAGTCCAGCAGCCCTGTGCCTGGCTGTCCTGGAAGCCAGCCCAGTAGAGCTTCTGAGGGTCTCCTGCCCTCTCCTGCCAACGCCATTCTTGATGTTGCTGTTGGAACATTCACATGCAACGTTCTAGTAGGAGCAGGGCAGGAAAGTCAAGTGCTCCCACAGGGATCTTTAATAATCAACAGCTAAAGTCACGAGGATGGAAGGATGCTGTTTTTCGGCAGGCCTTGCACCAGGTCACTTGTATATATAGAACCCTCCAGAGGCCATACCTGCAAAGTCCCACTCCATTAGAAGCCGGCATGAATGCCAATCTTTGATATTACCGTTAAATGGCCCAATCCAGTTCACATCGTCAGCCCAGGCTGCCCACACAAACTCCATACTCTTGCGTGC
Source organism: Mirza zaza (assembly GCA_008750895.1). NCBI lineage: Eukaryota > Metazoa > Chordata > Mammalia > Primates > Cheirogaleidae > Mirza > Mirza zaza. Next base: position 81,175 of record VSMD01134957.1, on the reverse strand, counting down.
ACAGGTGAACTCAAGAGCTCGGCTCTGATGACAAACTCACATCTGAACCCGACTTGCCCCTCACTGAGACCCTGCTCTTCCCTTCCAAGCCCCCTCCTCCCATACCCACCATCTGCTCAGTTGACAGCGACACCATCTCCCACTTCCTCGTACCAAACCTGTGCAGGCATCCTTAGTTCCTCTCTGCCTCTCCCACCCACACTGGGCTGTCAGGAAATCCTGCTGGCTCTGTCTTCAGTGGTTATCCAGAGTCTGGCCACACTCTGCATCCCGTCCTCCACTGCTCCCTCCTGTCATCTGGACAGCTGTGGCAGCCCCTCGAGGGGCTCAGTGCTCCTCCCCTCCCCTCCCTTGAGCCTCCTCCACTCAACACCTAAGTCAGATCCAGTCCTCCCCTGCTCCCAATCCTTCAGTGGCTCCCCGTTTCACTCAGAGTAAAGGCCTCATGGTGACCTGTCCACCCCACCCCTCTCAGGCCTCCTCTCAACCTACACCCCCTGAATGCTCTGCTCCTGCCCCACGGGCACCTGGCTCTTCCAGAACACACCATACGCCTCCCACCTTGGCTCTGGTGCCTGGAATGCACTTCCTTGATCTCCGGCGAGGCCCAACCTGCTGCCCTGAACTCATCTGCTTTTCATGGTTTTCTGTGTCATTTTCCACCATCTAACACTCAATTTTTTTAATTTCATAATTTCTCTACTTACCACAAGGGCAGGGGACTTGGTCCTCTGGTCACTGCCGTGTCCCCGGGGCCAAGAACAGGGCCTGGTGCACATAAATATTTGCCCAAGGGATGAGATTTAGTAGGTCAAGCCTCTTTAAGCATCCCAATAGAAATATTTTGAACAGACTATATTTTAATGGAACTTTTTTTAATGTGGGAAAAGTCCAAACATAATAATTGAGGTATTATAATGACCCCATGTGTCCATTACCTGGCCCTGGCAATAATCAATGTGTGATCAATTTCATTTTGTCTATACCCTAATGCGTTCCCCAGATTGTTATGAAGCAAATCCAAGTCCTCATATAATTTTATCCATAGGTATTTTAGCATTATTTTCTTTTTACAGCTGTATACTACTCCATTGGGTGGGTGCACTGTACTTTATTTTATTTAACCACTCTTGGTCCTTTTTGCATAGCACTTTATATTTTATAAAACCAATTTTGCATTCATGGGGACTTTCAGAATCAACTGTAATTTTACAGTGCTTTTTTTTCTTAAATTGGACTGTAATTACTTGGCAATACTTGTTACCCATGCAAAAACAAAACAAAACGAAGCAAAAATATTGCAAAATACCCATCCCTCTCCATAATCTTGTATATTATTCCTTACAGATATTTTGTTAGAGGGTTAATTTTTTTTATAACTTTTTATTTTGATACAATTTTAAACTTAAAGAAAAGTTGCCAGGACAGCAGGAATGTCAATTTCATCGTTCACCCAGATGCTTAGATTCACTGGTTGTTAACGTTTTGCCCCAATTGCTTTCTGCTTTATATTTTCTCCCTTCACGCCATATATATATATATGTATATTTAGATACAAATTGTATATTTTATATATAAAGAAATATATATTTATGTACATATTTGTGTATGCCCTCTATAAACTATATAGATAGAGGGCATACACATATATGTGTCTGTGTGCATATATATAAATATTTTCTTTACCTATTTGAGATTAAGTTGCAGACATCATTCCTCTGTACCTCTCAACACTGCAGTATGTATCTCCTAAAAACAAGGACATTCATTTTACATTACCACAGTACACTTATGAAATTCAGAATATTTAGCATTAATACTATTCTCTAAGCCACAGACTATATTTAAATTTCCCCAAGTGGCACAATAATCTTGACAGCAGTTTTCCCCCACCCAGGACCCAGTCCCAGGGCCACCACTGCATCCAGTTGCCATGCCTGCCTAGTCGCTTTTAATCAGTTCTCCAGGCTTTTTTTGTCTTTCACGACCTTGACATTTTTGGAGAGTACAAGGCCAGTTTTTTAATAGAATCTTCCTCAGTTTGCTGTAATGGATTTTGAGCTGCACTCTGAGCACGTAATCTAAAGGAGCGTCTTCCTGATTCCTGCCCCCAGGACCTGGAAGCCGGCGGGAGAGACCCCTGTCTGCAACCCGCAAAACCGTCTGTGAGGCTGAGGACCGAAAGGAAGACGCCTCTGCCGTGCTCCGAGCCATCCAGGTGGAGAACGCGGCCCTGCAGAGGGCGATCCTGGGCAGGAAGGCCGAGCCGCAGGTGCGTCCTGGGCAAGGGGACAAGGAGAAGGAAGCGAGGAGGACACTGGGCTGCTCAGGGACCAGGCAGTGTCTGAGCAGCAGGTGGCGAGAGGAGAGAGGGGCAGTGGGCATGGCTGACCCCAGACGCATCTGCGTTTCCGCTGTCCACAGTCGCTCACTGACCCGCCAGTGTTCCCATTGCTCCCACCTTCTTTCAGCTCTTTGCTGGCTTCAGAAAGCCTCAGGTGGGTGCTAATCTGCCTGCAGTCTTTGCTGATTTCTTTGCAAACCCTCGAGACCTTAGACCAGGGTTGCAAACCAGTGGGTCAGTGAGGGAATGGGGTAAACAACAAGCTCGGCCTCCCTGGAGAGCATGAGCTCTTTAGCTCCCACAGTCCCCGCTGCTCCCTGTCGTCTACCCCTGGCCTGTTTCACTTGTTCCTGAAACTGCCCTGGGCATACAGGTGTTTGAGCTTGTGCCTGCTGCCTTCGGCCTTGCCAACCACCAGGAGGAGAAATGGTGAGGCGGGGCAGGGGCCTTCGGGGACATACGTTGATGTGAACATCCTTTCTCGGAAGCATGGTGTCTGACTCCCCCGTTGAAACCCCTTTTCTTAGCTTGTCCCCCGCGATGCTCACAGTAACCCTGAAATGGGCAGGGCTGGTTGTATTTCTTTGCTTTGTAGATGTGGCACCCAGAGAAGCAAGGTGGCTTGCTTGAGTCATGTCTTTGGAATGGCCATGGTCTGCCTGCCTGCCAGCCGGGGGTCTCATCCACAGTGCCACCTGTTCCCCAGGCTCCATCTCAGGGCTGCTCTTTGGGGCATTCATCAGACAGCACCTATTGTCTGTTTTCCTGGAGCTCTGTCCTTGCCCCTGATGTTCATGTCTACGAGATCTTGAGACTGTCCCTGCCCCCTCTGCGCCCTCATCTGTCTGTGAAAAGTACGCAGTGGATGGCTCTGTTCTGACCTCACATCAGGTGGCTGTATCTTTCCAGGATGCGGAGGGACCACCAGTAAAACCGTGGACCAGACTGCTGAAGGAGAAGGAAGAGACCCCTGAGGTCAGTGCATGGCGGATGACAAAGCCCCATACATGCACTCAGCACCTGATGGCCTTGCAGCAGGTCCTCACTGTGAGCCCTGACCACCAGCGTCATTGTCCTTCTGCCCATTTCACAGATGGGGACACCAGGGCTGCAGTGGCTTGCCCTGGCTCGTGAGTTGAAGCCAGAACTCACCCAGGCCTGCTGACTCCAATGCCTTGTTATGTTTCTATTTCCTGACAAGACAACGCAGGCACAGATCTTAGTCCTTTGAATAAATAAGTGATATCTGTATCTATCTAAGTCGATTAGGTGTATCTCAGCAAAGATGGCCCTGGCACGTAAGGCTGTGAATTAGTAAAATGTGCAGGAATGTCTAGATTGTGCCCCGGTCTGTGCTGTGTGCTCAGAATACAGAGATGGCTGAGAGATGAGCCCTTGGCCACATAGAGCTTGCAGGCAACAGCCAATAAAGCCACCAGTAAACAGGGTGACTTCAGAGAGAGATGACAATCAAAACTGCTAATGGGCGAGAGAGTGACAAGGTGTGGAACGGTGGCTACCTCCGCTGGGGTGGTCCAGGAGGCCCCTCGGAAGGTGTGTCCCATCTGAGCTGAGCCCTGCCTGTTGGAAGGTGCCAACGACAGGGAATAGCATCCAGGGTGGAAGGAGCAGGAAAAAGCTTTGTTGTGGGAATGAGCCCAGCCTATCAGGGAGGAGGAAGAAGCCCTTTGTGTGGTGGGGACGAAGGCAGTGGGGAGGGGACACGGTGCCCAAGTGGGATAGGGTGCTGGGCAGACAGCACCCAAGAGCGCCAGGGAGGTTTTCTTTTCACATCGTTCCTGCTTGTCCCGGTCATCTTCGGCCGCCACCAGCAGTAATTTCTGACAGGTCTGCAATCCTCCGCACCCCAGAGCAGTGCAGCCAGAGGGTCCTTCTTCACGAAGGTCCTTCTCTCTTTTTCCTACTTTATTCCAGACCCTTTAAAACTGGTCCTTTAGACCCAGGAGCCGTGGTCCAGGGTCTCTGGGCGACCTGGTTCCTGGCCTGCAGAGCTCCCAACGACTAAAATCTTCTGCAGATCAGCAGCAGGGCACATTTCTAGTTTGGATGATAAATGAAAAAAGAAGGGGGAAAGGCTCAGAGAATTAAAAAAATGAAAAGATCTCACAATGTTATTGGAATTCTCCCTGGAGTCTGGTTACTTTGTAGCGAACAGAACAGGGGCTCAATGGAGATGGTGAAAGGAAGGTTTCGACGAGCAACATTTCTCAGCATCTCATTGAAGCGGATTGTTTCCTAGGACCTCCCAGATCATGAGAAACTGAGGTTGCGTGGTGGGTTCTAGATGTCATCGGCCGCAGGCAGACGCTGTCACCCTCACATTCCTGTCCCCGTTTCCCACAACGGGAAACAGCCTGAGAAGTGTGTGCTCTTGACCATGGCCCTGCTGTGCCTTGGGCCAGGAGCATCACCTCGACATCAGCTTAATAAGCTTTTCCATCGTCAGCTGCTTCCCATCTCCACGGCGACCACCCCTCAGGAGCCGTCCAGGGCAACAGCAGGGGACAAAGCCATCGACCAAGCCATTGACAGAATCGGCCTTCTGGGAAGCAGGTACTTAGAAAGGCTGGGTCCAAACCGAAAGCCCCATTAGCAGGGCGGTTTTTGCTGTGTTATTCCAGACCCTTCTAAACTGCTCCTTTAGACTGTACCCTCCCTGACCCCTGCAGCCCTAAAGCATTAAATTGACTTGATTTCTTTCAGGCAAATGGCCCTTGGCTTGTTAAGTTCACTCCCAACCTATATAAATCTGCAGCCTCCCGCAGGTTTCCATTGGAGCACCCCATGCAGCACAGGGGGGTGAACTTGTTCCTCACCTGGCCTGGGCTTGAAGGTGGCCCAAAGCAGCATCCTTTCAAAGCTCTTTTTCTCTATTAAAAGTTTGTTCCAACTCAGCATTCTGTTCCATTACCGTGTAGCATCAGATATTAGAACTGTCAAGTTTTATTATCAAAATAAAGGCTTTCCCTCTAGTCTTCAGGCAAAATTGATCTTCGGAAAGATGTGCCAGGTTGAGCTTGTGGTTTCTGAGATGCCTTGGCACACAGACACACACTCCCAGCCCAGGGCCGCCGTGCCCAGCTGTGCGCGTTGTGGACTGTGCAAAGTGCCTGGCTAAGGAGCTAGAGGGGGCAGAAATCCAGCCTGCACGCTGTCACTAAGCCAAGGCCCCGACCTGGAGCTGCATCAGCCCAGAAGGGGAGTGGGGGCTTTTCCTCTGCACAGAGGAGGAATTTGCTAGCCAGGCTGAGTGCCCTCCACGTCTACGTCCACCCAGAGGGAGCCCCTTGTTATAACTTGCAGGAAAACTGAATAGGCTGAAGGCAGTGCTCCAAGATTGTGCACACCCCCAGGGGTCCTCAAACTACAGCCCGAGGGCCACACGCGGCCCGCCGAGGACATTTATCTGGCCCGCCGGGTGTTTTTGCCGCTGCTGCCTGTCCTGCTTAGCAGCTGACTCGTCCCGGGCCCACAGTGCGCATGTGTGGAATGTGCCCCACACTCTCCAACGGCCCTCCAACCGTCTGAGGGACAGTGAACTGGCCCCCCGTTTAAAAAGTTTGAGGACCCCTGCCCTAGATGGAAACCATGGCTGTGTACTCTTGTGGCCATGAATAAGAACTTGCAGTTTCTCCTGCACGTGAAAGGGCTGGGCCACGAGGCTATTTTCCATGTGATACGGTTTTATTTACAGGAGCACACGCATTGCCAAATGCTTCTTTCTTTGTCATCAAGATCCTTTGTGCTTCAGGGTCTTGGGGCACTCAACCTTAAACTGAGTACGTGGGAGCATTTGCAAATGACTGAGGCAACTCTGCTGGGTTTAGAATGTCCTCAGAAACAAGAGGAGCAGAGCAGATCTCCAGACCAGGGGTCTGCAAACTATTTCTGTAACATAGTAAAACGGCAGAGGGAGATGGTGTTTGTTTCTCGGGTTGTTGTTTGTTGTGACCACCCTTTAAAAATGTAGACACCATGCAAAAACAGGCCATGCAAAAACAGGCCTCGGGCTGCATTTGACCCGCAGGCCTCAGCTAGGCTGACCCCGGCTCTTGACTCCTAACAAGCTCTTAGCTTAGGGCGGTGGTCAGCGCGCCGTCTTGCCCCAGGCACTGTGTCTCCCACTGGGCTCTGATTCCATGGCTAAGTGCACGGCTGTTTATAGAGGGAGAAAGATGGCCTGCCTGCCTGTGCTTTTGAGCTGTACACAGGGTGCGAACTTGCTTCTCACACTGTTCCTTCTCCTGGAGGTAGAGAAGTCAGTGTGGTGCCTTTGACTAGAATGTTCTGTTTCGTGCGTCATTGGTTGCTACCCGTTCACTAAAACAAAATCCCATTTCAGACAACAGCAGAAGCTTCTGAAAGTCCTCCAGGCCATCGAAAGTGACTCTGCCCACCTCGGCGGGGTCGTTTCACCAACTGAGGAACAAGGACCGGACCCAGAGGTGAGGGCCTCGACTTACCGGGATTTCCAGATGCATTCTGGAAGGTCCCCGCGGAACAATCATTTCTGTCCAGCGGGGCTTGCTCTGACCGCTGTCAATTAGCACCTCTGTGCCCGTGTGTCCCCATCTCCCCACCTCCCCAGCACACAGACACACGCGTGCTGGGGAGTGGAAACAGAGAGAGAAAGATGTGGGCCGGGAGATCCAACCGAGAGAAGCCTGTCCACACCAGAGGAAATATAAATAGCATGGAGGCCCACAGGAAAATGTCCAATACTGCCGGTAATCAAGAGATGCAAATTAGAGCAACTTCCGAGTCCCATTTGCTCTCTGAGATAGTAAATTATTTTCGACGACAACCTCTAGTGCTGGCAAGGTCACCTTAAAGCTGTGGCAGCCATACATCGCAGGCTGCTACGTACGCAGGTGAAACGTCCTTGGAAAGCAGAACAGCAGCACTTAGGAAGAGCCTTAGAAATACTTACATCTTGCAGCCCAACAATCCCACCACCTTATCCCAAGGAATAAAAAGCTGTAGGCACGATGATGTCTGTCGCAGATTTATTCCAAGTAGGGAAAAATTTTTTTGAAAAACCTAAATGTCTTATAACAATGGAGTTAATCAGGAAAGCGTGATATATCAGCACAGTGCAGTAGTATAAAAAGATGGAAGCTCTCATTTATGGAGATTATGCAGGTAGAAAATGTTAAGGATATAAACTTAACTGTAAAAGGTGATGTTAATCTTCATCGAGTCCAAAATGATTGCAATGACCGTACAAAGATGTGCCCATGTGAGCATGTGCACAGAACTGGGACATCAGCTATTCATACAAAGGGAAACTGTGGTGTCAGGGTGGTAGGATTAATGGTGATTCTTTTACTTTTGTGTCAAAAGCAGTGTGTTCCAGCACATCCTTCTCGCCCCTGTCTTTACTCAAGCGTGTCTTATAGTTATTTTGGATGGTGGTCACCAGTCTTACTGTTGGCCAATGAGGATTTAAAGTGAAGTCCTCCCCAAGCCACATGTAAAATTCATGTGATAGCAGACAGGGCTCTGGGCAGGCCTGGACTAGAGCTACGGCTTTGAGTCCGGCACCATCATTTAGGGGTCTGGTGACCTTAGACGAGCCTCTTAAGCTCTCTGGTCCTGGCTGTCAAATAGGCTCCATAATCCACACAGTGAGGGTGAAATAGGAAAGATCTGTGAGCCCATGCAACTCCATGCCTGGCACGTGGCAGAAAGGAACGAGGAAATATCAGTTGAAGGTTTGCCATCTGGAGAAATCAAAACCTTGCCCCCCCCCACCCCCCGCCACGTGGAATAATTGCTTTCTTAGCTGTGAATGTTCTAAGTGTGGTGAGACTTCAGCTGTATTAAAAAGAGCTTGGATTAAGTCCCTTCATATTAATATTACAGAAGACAGAAAATCCAGGCAAACTGACTTACGTAACAAAGAGAAGAAAAATTACAGACTCTTGTCATTGAAAATCGCACAGGTGGGGCCAGGTGGGGCTTGATCCAGCAGCTCACACCGTGTCTTTCCACTCTGTCTCCACAGTGTCAGCTGTCCCCTATAGCTCAGTCCCAGCTCTGGTCTCTCCTCATGGTCCCTAAATTGCTGGTAGGCCCACCTTTAGACTCCACCATCAAGAGAGAAGAGTGCTCCTCCCATGTCAATCTGGGGTTGGCGTGCTCGCGCTGACCCATACTGGGGTGCGTGCGCATCGCTGAGCTGCTCCCTCTTGGTGGCCTAGGGGACAGGACGCACTGATTCCTTAGACCAGTCCGGCCCCTCCCTGGAGTGGGAGACTGTCAGTCCCCTTATAGCCCATGGCTGAGAAAAGAGAAGAGGTGACTTCCCCAAAGGAAAATCATCCGTCTTGGTGAGAGAGGGGGTTAATGAATGCCAGGGACCAGGAACTTTCCGGCCAGTGCACCCACCACACCACGACGTGGATCCTACGCCAGGCAATACCAAAAGCAGAAGTAGCCATCAAGTTAGGGCACTGACAAGTTGTGACACTTCCTTAGTTAGTAGATCCTTCAGCTCCTTCATTTAGAAATTCAGCTCAGGAATTCGCACATTTCAGATTGCACTGGGCAGGAGATCCAGCAGCCCTCTGCGGCGGCCTGCCTCCCATCTGGCCCTCGTCCCTCCCCCTGGCAAACACCGTGAGCAGTGCCACCTCCGCTCGCCCCCGGACCGACGGCTCACCTGGCCCTGGACTGCTCCTCACAAGCACAAAGCTCATAAACCTCCCAGTCCCCTCCGAGCCAGCCAGGCCAGTTTAGCTTTATCTCCATCCTGCGAGCCTGGGACCCGAGCCCAGGGCAGCGGAGGGCTTGGCCAGGACCCCAGGAGGGGGAGGAGAGAAGGAGAGAGCTGCTGGTTTCCAGGTCTGTGCTAATCAACCAGGCCCTATGTTTCTCCTGGGAGCTGGGAGCCGACCTCCCTCCTTCCCTCCCTCCTCCCCATCCCTGTTCCCAGCACGTGGCAATCAAGCCTCGTCCAAACGCACTCTGAGAGCGATAGCACGTCTCGCTGGCTATTAATTAAAAAAATAAGTGGGGAACAGTTGCTGTTCATTTGCTCAGCTCCCTGCTCACAGAGCCATTGCAGATTAGCAGCGCTAATTAACAGAGGGCATGTGCACGCAGGGAATGCACCATTTTACGAGTGACTGATTCGTGGCGACCAGTGCCGCAATCAGCCCCAGAGGGCCTCAGGAAGCCATTGCGAAGGGTGGCCGATTATTGATGGCATGCACGCAGACTCTCAGAGCAGACGGCCTACCCAGGAAGGAGGCCGGCACTAGAATCAGTGAAGGAGAGAAACAGAAAGAAACGGACACTTGCCGAGTACACACAGGGCCAGGGCTCGTGATGGGACCTTCTTGGGTGTTGGTGTCTTGCTTGATGTCCTTGGCAGAATTGTCACAGAGATGGTGTCATCTCCTCTTCCCTGACCAGGCTGAGGCATGTAAAGTGACTTGTCCAAGGCAGTGGGGCCTTGTCACCTTCCGTATTGGGCTGCTTGGGCTGCTGTAACAAAATGCCACACACTGGGCAGCGTAAGCAGCAGAGATTTATTTTCCCACACTTCTGGAGGCTGGAAGTCCAAGATCATGGTGTTGGCAGGTTTGGTTTCTTCTGAAGCCTTTCTCTTGAGAGATGGCCAACATCTTGCTGTGTCATCACATGGTCTTTTTCTGTATGCACCGTCCCTAGAGTGTCCCCATGTGTCCAGATTTCCTCTCCTTATAAGGACACCAGTCAGATTGGATTAGGGTCCACCCTGACAGCCTGCTTTTCATTTAATCACCACTTTACAACCCCTATCTCCAAATACAGTCACATCCTGAAGTACTGGGGGCTAGAGCTTCACCAGATAAATTGGAAGGGACACAATTCAGCCCCGATCACTTACCCAATTCAGCAGATGCCGTGACATGTCAGGCACCTGGGCCTGAACTCTGCATAGTGACAGACAGATATGCATGCTCAGACAGAATCTGATGCTTTTTCTTTTCTTTTTTTTTCTTACTTTTTTTTTCTTTTTGAGACAGGGTCTTTGTTGCTCAGGCTAGAGTGCAGTGGCATCATTACAGCTCACTGCAGCCTCAAACTCCTGGGCTCAAGTGATCCTTCTGCCTCAGCCTCCCGAGTAGCTGTGACTACAGGTGCATGCCACCAAACTCGGTTAATTTTTAAATTTCTCCATAGAGATGGGGTCTGGCTATGTTGCCAGGCTGGTCCTGAACTCCTGGCCTCAAGAGATCCTCCCCCTTGGCCTTCCAAAGTTCTGGGATTACAAGTATGAGCCAGCCACCACACTCAGCAAAATCCAATGCTTTTTAAACATTTTTATTTATTTGCGAGCTCTCAAACAGAATACTTACTAAGTGCCAGGGTACATAGCAACTATATTTTAAATGCTTTACAATGTGAGCTCATTTAATCTTTATAATAAACACAGAGTGGGTACTATTCTTATCCCCATTGTACACAGATGAAGAAACTGAGACTCTGAAGGTTAAAAGACTTGCCGAAGGCCAGCAGCAGTGGTAGAGCTAGATTTAAGCCTGTCACGTTTTAATCCTTTGGTGTTATTTTTCTCTTCTTTCAGGACAAACTGAGAATAAGAGCGGAAGAGATCAAAGATGCTGTCTACGTGACCATGGAAATCCTGTCCAACTGGGGCAACCCACTGTGGGTGGGGCTCACAGAAGTCGAGTTCTTTGACCTAAACAACACGAAGCTTTATGTGTCACCCCATGATGTGGATATCCGGAACACAGACACGCCCGGGCACCTGGGCTACCTTGTCAACAGGAACCTATCTGTAAGTGGAGGGGACCCTGGGTTGGTTCTTTGCTGCTATTTCAATGCATTCCCGCCGCCCTTGCTCAGTGTGTGATAAGCGTGTGTGCAGGGAGGGGAGGAACAACGTCATCTCCTACAGCCATTTATTTGGGCAAAGAGGGAGCAGCCTCAAGGCTGGTGCTGGGGGTGGCCTCCACACTGTGTCCCCCCGAGCTCTGTCCTAGCTCCCCGCTCTGTGGGCTTTTCTTGCGGGAGCCCATTCACCCGCTTTGATCCACCGTGCAGTCACTGCCAAACACAGGCCCTCAGGGGTCATTAAGGTCAATGCCCTCATTTTGTAGATGAAGAAACTAAGGCTTGAAGAAGAGCGTTGACTCGGCCAAGGTCACATAGCCAGAAGGTAGTGGAGCCAAGTTCACATCCTGCAGCCTGGCCAGGGCCCATGCCCACACCCCCTCGGGGTCCTGCTCCCCTATGCCATGGGGCGCACAGCCAACGAACATCAAATGTCTCTTTCCTTTAAATATCTAGCCAAGTTTTTAGAAATTTCAAAAGGTACTGGTGTTTTTTTCTTCCTGCCACTTGCAAGTTGGACACAAGAGACTATGAGCTAAATTGAGCCAGAATAACCAGCCGTATGATCTTTACTACACTGTGCTCAGCGTCGTTTATAATTATCTCCTGGGAACCTGAGAAACTGGGAACAGAAGTCACGTCTGGGCCAGAGACGGGGTGCACAGTGGGCAGGGGCGATAGGAAGACTTTTCCTTAGGTGCTCTTGTGCACCTTTTAAATTTCCTGCCACATGCATGTATTGTCTCCCATCCAAGTACTAACCAGGCCCTACCCTGCTTAGTTTCTGCGATCAGACAAGATCGGGAGTGTTTAGGGTGATATGGCCACGGACCATATGCATTTATTGTCTATTCCAAAAAACAAATTATTGATTTGTTTAAAAGACCTGAAAATGAAAACAGCTACCACATATTTAGTTCTTGCGCTGTGCTTGGCACGATGCTAAATGCTTCACATGCAGGATATTATGTATATCTAAATACGCAGGCTCGAGAAGCAGAAAGATCTGGGTTCAAAGCCAACCACTTCTAACTTTGTGATCATGGTCAAATCACCTGACTTCTGGTTTCCCCATCTGTAGACAGAGGATAATAATAGCTCTTACCTTGGTGCAATGCTGTAAGGATCATTCCTGGCTCTTCCTAAGGGCTCCAAAACATCAGCTATTATTGTTTTCACTGTTACTATTATTAATAGTATTAGTAACACTAAGAAATAGATATTATTATTCCCATTTTAAAGAAGAGGAAACAAGAAACGGGGTCTTTGAAATCCTCAGGTCTCAAGACCGAGATTCTGGTCTTGACTCTGCGGTCTTGACCAAGTTACCATACTGAGACTGAGTAAGTCTGCCCCCTGTAAAATGGGAGATGGGGGTAGATCGTCTGTGTTGATGCTCAGATTGCCAGCAAAAACTGAGCGTGGCTCACATTAGCTCATTTTTTTAAAAAAGAAACTTGTTTGATGTCTTTTGACTAACTGGTGCACTCAGTATCACCCAGGCTGCATGTCATGTTGGGGTTCTAGGTGGCTTGAGCATTAGCTTGGTTTTCTTTCTTTCTGTGGGGAGGGGGAGGAACAGGGGAACATGAGATTCTGCCAGAAAGATCTTCCTGTCGGACTTGAGGTTCTGGGGAAGATAGTGCTGTCCCACTTAGAGACTTTACTGATTTGGCCTTGGGTAGAGCTGTCACCTTCCACGGCATCAGAAATCATGACTAACTTGTGTCCTTAGGCTGGGTGAGGACTCATGGTTGTGGGCTACTAGCTGACAGGGAAGAAAATGAGCAGGGATGGAGAAAAAGAGAAAGTTTCATTCACTTAGTACCTACAGCAAACAGTTGGTGAGATATTTTGGCAGCGTCTGCTCGTTTGTCCTCGTGTCACTCTGTTGGAGATGTGCAGTCCCAGCAGGGGAAGGCTGATGGCCCAACCTGGCTGGGGGCAGGGGCGCACCTTGATGCCACTTCCACCAAGATACCCCAACAGGGCACGGAGAGACTCTCCCTGGAGAAATTCAAGATTGCCACCTTAAAAATAGGCAGGCTCGATGCTAGATAGCCAAGACAGCCATGCCCAGGGTAGGACAGGGTGGGTCTGAGCTCCTTCCAGATGTGCAGCTCTGCGATCCGGCCTTAGATGAAACTGGCCCCTGGGTGCCAGCTGCTCAGATGCTCTGGCCTTTGCCATCCCGGCTCTGCCTCCAGGTGGAAGTCTCTAGGCTCCAATGCTTGCTCCAGCCCTCGCCACACTGCCCTGTCCCCCTCCTTTAAAAAACAGTGGCATGTTGGATGCCTGCTCTACAGAGCAGAGCACACTAGGGGCCATAAAAAGCATCGTTGGATTTGATAAGAGCCAATTCTAATGTTTACTCTCCCCTTTCCTCTGCTTAGCAGGGGCTGAGGAGCGTTGCCATGTGATGGCCCCATGGTTTTGGTGGGTTTGGGCTTTTTATTTTTTGGCCCTGAGGTTGAGGCATGAGGCAGGTTTGTCACCTTGGGCTGCTGGATCTCTGCGCCCAGCTTTGGGTAGGCTGGCCCCTTGCTTCCCTGGTGCGGGGTTCTCCTTGCTGGTCACTCTGTGTACCAGGCCTGGGGCGACCAGAACGTGCTGCCTCTCAGAACCATCCAGTCTCGCTGGCATGTGCCAGCACGGCCTGGTGCATCACTGCATTTAACCCTCAGGTGAACGCTGGGATGACTCTCCCCGTTTTATAATTGCTCAAGGCCATGTAGCACTGGCCGGTGGGGCCCAGCTGCCAGCTGAGGTACCTGGAAGTAGAGTCTGGGTTCCAAAGAGAAGGTGCTTCGGTGGGGGGAACTGGGTCATGCAGAGGATGCGGGAGTGCCCCAGGCCCCATGCAAACCCACTTCCCTTCTGTGTCCACACCACCTCTCTCCCTGGCTGCAGCCTGGCCCATGGCCTTGAGATGAGTCCAAATTTATATACCCAGCACTCCCTGCCTGTTCCTCTAAGTTCCTGACATGAAGGTCAGCTTCCTGCTTGACATCTCTTCTTGGATCTCCGCTAGCCATCAGAGATCTGAAACCTACGTTTTGATTCCTCCTGCCCACACCACCACATTGCTTCTTCCTCTAGAATTTCTTGTTTAGTAAAATGGCATTGCTGTCTGCTCAGATGCCCAAGTCCACCACTTAGAGTCTTCCTCAATTAACCCAGGAAGTTATAGATTTCCTGTGCAGATAGAATTATTTCTAAATAAAAAGTTAAAAAATATACATTGCACATTTTTCTGTACTAGGGATATCGTGTGAACAGGACACTCTCTCTACCATCTTCCAGCACACCAAGTCCTGTTGCCTCTACCTCCCACATAGAACCTGAATCTGGCTCCTTCTCTCCGTCACCACTGGGACCTCCCAAGTTTGATCAACCATCTCCTCTCACCTAGACTGTTAAACAGTCTCTTTTCTTATTTTCTTCTTTTGTTCTTTCCCCATCCACTTCATTTCCCACTCTGTATCCAAAGTGATCTTTTAAAAATACCAGATTGTACCCTTCCCCAACTTAAAGCCCCTGCTGTGACTTCCCTTGCCCGCAGAGATAAAGCCCAGATGCCTCCCCGTGGCCTGCGGGCTCTCTACAAACAGGCCCCCGGCTCCCAACACCCCACATGCAGGCCCCAGCAGCCACAGGCCTGCCTTCCGCTCTCTGACCTGCCAAGCCCATGCCAACCTCTCCAGAATGCTCTTCCTCCAGATTCTCAAGTGGCTTCTCCACATTCATATTTCAGCACAAATATCACTGTCTAAGTAAGACTTTTCCTGAACACTCTGGAGGAGCCCTGTTTCCTCCCATCCCAGTCACTATCACGGCATCATTTTGCATTTCTTCAGAGCACATCTCACTATAAGAAATTATCTGGAAAAAAAAAAAAAAGGCCACATGCAATGGCTCACATCTGTAATCCTAGCACTTTGGGAGGCCAAGGTAGGAGGATCATTTGAGGCCAAGAGTTTGAGACCAGTCTGAGCAATGTAGCGAGACCCCATCTCTACAAAAAATAGAAAAATTAGACAGGCGTGGTGGTGTACACCTGTAATCCCAGCTACTCAGGAGGCTGGGGCAGGAGGATCACTTGAGTCCAGGAGTTGGAGGTTACAGTGAGCTATGATGATGTCACTACACTCTAGCCTGTGCAACAGAGCAAGACTCTATCTCAAAAAAAAAAAAAAAAAAAAAAACAAATCAAAGAAAGAAAGGAAAAGAAATGATCTGTTCACGTATTTATTATGTCTTATCTATCCTATTCACACTACGTCCCCAGGACATAAATATATACAATACATATTTTTAAACTTTTTATTTAGATATAATTATAGACTCATGGGAAGTTGTAAAAATAGTACAAAGAATAGAAAAACAATAGAAAATATCAATGAAACCAAAAGTGTTTTCTTTGAAAGGGTCAACAAAGTTGACAAACCATTAGCTAGGGCGATCAAGAAAAAAGAGAAAATTCAAATTACTCAAATTAGGAATGATAGAGGGGGCATTACTACTGACTTTACAGAAGTTAAAAGGACTATAGGGAAAATGAAATTAAGAAACTATTCTGTTCACAACAGCACCAAAAGAAGAAAATGTTTAGTAATAAATTTAACAAAAGAGGTACAAAATGTATAATAGATCAATGGAATAGAATTGAGAGTTGGGAAATAAACCTATACATGCATAGCCAATTGATTCTGACAAGGGTGCCAAGACCATTCAATGGAAAAACACATAGTCTTTCAAAAAGTGGCATTGGGACAAGTGCATTTCCACATAAAGAATAATGAAGGCCGGGCAAGGTGGCTCACACCTATAATCCCAGCACTCTCGGAGGCCGAGGTGGTGGATCACTCAAGGTTAGGAGTTCGAGACCAGCCTGAGTAAGAGCAAGACCTCATCTCCACTAAAAAATAGAAAGAAATTAGCTGGACAACTAAAAACATATAGAAAATATTAGCCAAGCATGGTGGCACATGCCTGTAGTCCCAGCTACTCGAAAGGCTGAGGCAGGAGGATCGCTTGAGCCCAGGAGTTTGAGGTTGCTGTGAGCTAGGCTGACGCCACGGCACTCTAGCCTGGGCAACAGAGTGAGACTGTCCCCCCCCAAAAAAAAAGAAAAAAGAAAAATGAAGATGGACTTCTACCTTATACTTTATACAAAACAAACTCAGTGGGTCAAAGACCTAAATTTGCTAAAACTTTAAAACTTCTAGAAGAAAACATAAGTGTAAATCTTTATAGTTTTAGATTGTTGGTGGAATCTTAGATATGACATCCAAAGCAAAAGCAACAATATAAAAAATAGATAAATCAGGCTTCATCAAAATTAAAAGCATTTTTTCTTCAAAGGACACTATCAAGAAAACAAAAATACAACCCACAAAATGGGGCAAAATATCTGCAAATATTGTATCTGATCAGAGTCTAGTATCCAGAATATATAAAGAAAAAATCTTAAACTTAATGACAAAAAGATGGATAATCCAATTAAAATATGAGCAAAGGACTTTGAGTAGGCATTTCTCTAAGAAGATATACAAATGACTAAGAAGTGCATGAAAAGGCGCTCAACATTATTAATCATTAGGAAAATGCAAATCAAAATGATGAGACATCACTTCGCACCCACTGTGAAGTGATGTCTCATGGCTACAATTTAAACAAAGGAAAAGTGAAAATAAGTATTGGCGAGCATTTGGAGAAATTAGAACCCTCATACTTTGCTGGTGGGAATGTAAAATGGTATGGCCACTCTGGAAAACAGTTTGGCAATTTCTCCAAAAGTTAAATGTAGAGTTACCCTATGACCTTGCAATGCCATTCCTAGGTATTCCTAAGAGAATTAAAAACGTATGTTCATTTAAAAAAACTTGTACATGAATATGTTCACAACAACATTATTCATAATAGCCAAAAGGTAGAAACAACCCAAATGTCCATCAACTGATGAATAGATAAAAGTGGTCTATGTAGTATTATTCAGCCATAATAAAGGATGCAGTATTGATATATGCAGGATGAACCCTGAAAACATTATGCTAAAATGAAAAAAGGCCACATATCATATAATTCCATTTGTATGAAATGTTTAGAATAGGCAAGTCCATAGATACAGAAAGTAGACTCATGGTTGCCAGGGATTAGGGTAGAAGGGGAAGGAGAGTGACTGCTAATGGGCATGTGGTTTCTTTTGTGGGAGGTGAAAATGTACTGGAAAAATATAGTGATGGTCTTTGCACAACCTTGTGAATACAGTAAAAAAAAAAAAAACCCACAGAATTGTATACTTTAAAATGGTGAATTTCATGACATGTAATCTATATCACAATTTTGTGTGTGTTTTTTGAGACAGAGTCTTGCTCTGTTGCCCGGGCTGGAGTGCTGTGGCATCAGCCTAGCTCACAGCAACCTCAAACTCCTGGGCTCAAGTGATCCTCCTGCCTCAGCTTCCTAAGTAGCTGAGACTACAGGCATGCACTACCATGCCCGGCTAATTTTTTTCTATTTATTTTCAGTTGTCCAGCTAATTTCTTTCTATTTTTAGTAGAGTCAAGGTCTCACTCTTGCTTAGGCTGTTCTCAAACTCCTGACCTCGAGCAATCCTCCCGCCTTGGCCTCCCAGAGTGTTAGGATTACAGGTGTGAGCCACTGCACCCGGCCTCAGTTTTTTTTTAAAAAGACAGAAATCCTATGTGTCTTTGCCCAGCTTCCCCGAGTGGTAAATCTTGTGTAACTGTAATACATCGCCAAAACCAGGACCTTGACATTGGTACAATATGCAGACCTTCGTGCACTCATTTGTGTGCATGTGTATATAGTTCTATGTGATTCTATCGTATATGCAGATTTGTATAATCACCACGACATCAAGATACAGACCAGTGCCGTCACCTCCAAGGAATTCCCTCCGGCTCTCCTTCATGGCCACACCTCCCCACACCCATCCCTAACACTGGCAGCCACTGAACTGTCCCTCTCTATTGTTCTGTCATTTCAAGAATGCTATGTAAATGGAATCATGTAGTAGGTACCCTTTTTGAGATTGCCTTTTTTCACTCAGCATCCTGCCTTTGACATCCTCCCAAACTGTTCTATGTATTGATAGTTTGTTCCTTTTTAATGCAATAATTTATTAAACTAGAGCCACTTTTAAGGGTGATCTGGCATTTTCCTGCCAGTGCGTGGGCCTGTGTTAGGTTAATGCTAGAATAGAAAAGCGCCTTTGGTTTAGGAATTAAAAAGTTACCTCCTCAAAGAGACCTTCCCTGACCACCCGTTCTATAAATAGCTGTTCCACTGACCATTAATAATTCTCTCTTGTTTTCTTCATAGAATTTATCCCTGCTTGATTTTTTTTCCTTGGAAATGTTATGTGTTTGCCTTCCCTGGTAGCACAGAGCTGCTGGGACCTGGTAGCTCAGGCTCCTGTACACATCCCCCGTGTCTGGCCAGTGTCTGTCCCCAGGAGGGACTCAGTGCTCCACGTTGGTTGGGCAAGCCTGTAGCAGAGGCTGTCCGTGCCCGCCTGTACACCCACTTGCTCTGCTACTGCCGTGCATGCCGGCTACCCTTCCAGGAGACTTCTCTCCTGGAGGGTTCTGTGTCTGGCCTCCAGGGCCATGTCGCAGCCCCTAACTAGGGGGAGCGGGTTGAGGCCCCCAGGAGCAGCCCCCACCTAACACTGGTGCTGGTGGGAGTTGGGGTGTAAATATCCCAGCTGCCCTGCCCCGAGGGTGGAACCACCCCATGCATGTTCCACACTCGCTCCCACGTTCCCTGGGGCCCCTGTGCCCGTAGGGGTAGCCGGCTTGATAACACACCCTTTCTAGACTGCCTTCCCTCCCTATCCCGCTTCCCCACTCTCCTCCTGGTGTGTCCTTCTCTGTCTACATAAATACCTCCCCTTGGATCTGTGCATCAGGCTCTGCTTCCGGGGGAAGCCGAACTGAGACAGAATGAATTAATGAATTAAAGATCGAGGTTCAAATCGATCGCGGGCACTGAGCACCCTTGGGTGAATCACACCCTTGTTGGGCTGTGGTTATTCATCAGCCACAGTAATTAGATAGTGCAGGTGTTAGTTACAGTGCTACCCACCCCTGGGGTTTTGAGAGAACCAAGGGAAATGACAGCAGCGTGTAGGTGCCCTGATTCTCTGTCTGCCATCGTCCTTACCACCTGCGATGGGGAGGGAGGAGCTGCGGTGCCCTGCCTGCTGGCCTGCCACCAAGGGGTCTGCCCAGCAGGTGCCAGGTCAGCCCTGGGCAGCTTCCCACCAGCCTGTCTCCGAGAGGCCGGCTGTGGGAAGGAAACATCAGAAGGCGCGCTTGCTAATGAGGCCTGGAGCTATCCTGAGGTTAATGTTCTCTGGCTTTGAACACCACAATTCCCTCTTAGCCCTCCTGTTCCTCCCGCTGACAGAAATGTGAAAGGAAACCAATCACAGTCCCCTCGCCCGCATCCAAGGGTCAGTCTTCAGCCTCTTCCTTTGTCAGGCGGCCACGGCGACCCGTTTCAGGCTCCCGCTCGGCTAAGGAATGAGACCGAAATGCTGGATTTTGAGATGTGGTTTCTTGACCCCTCGCAGCTGCCCAGAGCACGGAAAGTTCTTGCAGAGCTGGAGGAACTTGCCAGAATAGGTCAGAACCCCTTGAAGACATCACTCCCCCTTAACAAAAGCAGCCTCCTCCCTCCTGAAAGGCACCGTTGTCTCCGAAACAAGCCCCGTTTGTTCTCCTCCACAGCTGGGGCCTGGGCCTCCCGGCTCCCAGATCGGCCAGTCCCCTTCCCTGGCTCTGTGAAGTAGCAGGCACGTTCCTGGTGACGGGGTCTGCTGAGACGTTCTCAAATACGAGGTGCTGCTCCTCGCAGAGAAAGGGGACCGCTCGGCCAGTGTCACAGGCGCCGTGGTCGCTCAGTGGCCAGTGGTGCTTGCCGAGACTGCCCAGCCCCAAACTCAGATGCCTGCAGCAGTCGGGCAGGGCCACAGAGAGGAGGCGAGGCAGGTGTAAAGCACTAGGGAGTGGTGGGGACTGTGGGGCCTGGAGAGCCGCAGGCTTCAGGGGCCGTGCACACGAACCCCCGGGCAGTAGCCAGAAATTGGGCTCCTTCCTGTTTTTAAATGTTGGCAAAAAATTTGTCTTTGCCTTTTGGTTTTTTTTTTTTTTTTTTTCAATGTTTCATGAACCAAAGAAAATACCTCTTTGAGCCAGATCTAGTTTCTAATCTCTTGTCTAAAGTCTCCGTGAGAGGGCACATACTAGGAGGTACATTCCATGTATCCATTCATTCAGTCACTTATTCATTCTAAAAAGTTTTTTTTTTGGCATTTGCCATGTGCCAAGGAACCGTGCTGAATGCTAAGGGTTCTGGAATGAACTAGACATGGCCCCTTCCCTTGAGGAGCTCACCGCTGAGTGGGGCATAACATGGATGTGAAAAGAGATGACTGTGGGACACCAAGTTAGGTGTCAAGCTTGGGGACCACAAGAAGCTGACGGTGTCTGGAAGAGAGAGTAATTGACAGCAGATTCAAAGGAAGAGGTGACTGTGGGAGCCATGTCATATTTTAGCTGAATGTCCCAGGGTGAGAAGGGCAGGTGGAGACCTGCCAGGAAGTGGAGGCCCAGCCTGTGCAAAGGCACTGGGGTTGAGTCAGCATAGACACATGGCGTGCGGTTTTGTGGGTGTGCGTGAGAATGCCAGCGAGGCTTCCCTGCTCTTCTGCCCCTCACGCCCCGAGGGCAGCCCTGCCACGCCGCCGGGTAAACTGAGACCTCAAGCCTCGGAGATGCTGAGAGGAGCCGCAAAAATGCCAACAAATGCCTGAGCCAATTCCTTTCTTCCTTTTCTATTTTTACATTTTAGAAATTCAACAGGGTTTGACAAAAGAAAATAAAAGGCTCTGTTCGCCAGGTTAATCGAATGGCCGAGTGGTGGCTCTCGTCCCATCCTTCTCTCTGGTGCCTCCCCCCGCCTCCAGGGCTCTCCTCGAAGCTGATTAAGTTGATTACAATAAAGCCCACTGCACTTTACCTTTCATCTGGTCGGCAGATCAGAGAGGCCCATGTGGCAGCTTTGTGTGGGGACAGGGGCGGTGCAGTCTGCCGTGAAGTGCAGTCCAGACGGGACGAGATCTGAGTCCCGCCCGGACGGTGCAGAGGTGGCCTGGCTCCCTGCCCCCTGCCCGCTCCTGGTTACTCCGGGGAGGGGCAGGAATGTGCCTCACGACTCCCTCTCTCGCTGGCCTTTCAGAGCAAGAAAGAGCCCTCCTTGTGGACCTGCCCCTTCCACCCGCCGCTGCAGCTCTTCTTCGTCATCCGCAACACAGGGCAGCTACGTGACTTCGATCTGGCCAAGATCAAGGTTTGGAATTACTGGACGACTGATGGCGTAAGTAATGGGCTCTAGTTCCTGGCGGGCACGTGGTTGGTGGAAGCGCTCAGTGGTTTGCCAGTAGCTGGTTCCTCAAGTTGCGACGTGGCTGCAGAGAGGCTCTGCCACCTTCCTGGTGTGTCCTGATGGCGGTGCACACGACGTCCTTCGGAGCCACCAGGACAGAGCTTCCAGCTCCTGAGGGAAGTGATGTCAGGCCTCCTTTTGGGGAACTGGAAAAATAGGAACCAAGACTCAATTTTACAGAGAAGGTAACAAAGACACAGGGAGGTTATGTAAGTCACACAGCCAGTAAGCGTCAGAGTGAGAATTCGAACAGATGCATTTGGACTCCGGGCCTGTTCTCTTTGCTGTGGCTTCTCTAACATTGATCTGTTATGACTCGCCCGGGAATCTTGCTAAAATGCGGATTCTAATCCTGCAAGTCTGAGGCAGGCCCAAGATTCGGTGTTTCTTTCTTTCTTTCTTTTTTTTTTTTTTTTGAGACAGAGTCTAGCTTTGTTGCCCAGGCTAGAGTGAGTGCCGTGGCGTCAGCCTAGCTCACAGCAACCTCAATCTCCTGGGCTCAAGCAATCCTACTGCCTCAGCCTCCCAAGCAGCTGGGACCACAGGCATGCACCACCATGCCCGGCTAATTTTTTCTATATATATTAGTTGGCCAATTAATTTCTTTCTATTTATAGTAGAGACGGGGTCTCACTCTTGCTCAGGCTGGTTTTGAACTCCTGACCTCGAGCAATCCACCCGCCTCAGCCTCCCAGAGTGCTAGGATTACAGGTGTGAGCCACCACGCCCGGCCAAGATTCTGTGTTTCTAACGTGCTTCCAGGCGTGCCTGCCTCCCTGGTCTGAGGACCCCACTCCACATAGCCAGGCTCTTGACCAGTGATGGTGTGGCCCTCTGGTTTTAGAATCCTTTCTGCCCTCTGCCCTCTGTCCACTATCTGTACCCACACCACTGCCACACCCACGCCCTTGTCCTACCCTCTCTGGACTGTTCTTCAGGTATTCATGGTTCCAGCAGGGGACTCAATGAGTGAGGAAGGACAGGAACTCACTCAGCCTGTCTGATTTCCCCTTATGATAGACGTAGGGACAAGAATTGTACTTTCCTTTCAAATCTTCTGTAAGGGAAGTGACAGCTCAAGTGAGACTGTAAACAGGAACCGACCCTCAGCCTCGGTATCTTCGAGAGACACTAGGGAGTGGTGGGGGCTGCGGCAGACTGGCAAGCCCATCCCCCAGGTAAAGGGAAGACCACGTTTCAGCTTCAACTAATGATTCCTCTGTAGGAATCCCAGTACTGCTAGATCTTCTAAATATTCCCAGCGAGCTGGAGGTCTGAGTTTGGATATGAACCTTCCTGGTTTGTAAATGTCAACAGCTAATTTGAATTCTTTTTAAACCACCGTATAGTTCAAACAAAATTCATCATTGGGCTAGAACTGGCCTGCCCCAGATGGCATGGAGCATGGAGGAGGAAGCCAGCTCCAGGCGGGTGGAGATCAGAGAAGGTTCTTGAAGGGTCACACACCTGAGCTGTGGTGCAAAGAGACAGCAGCAGTAAACTGAGGCAGAAGAGGAGAAAGTATATCCCAGGTGTGGGGTGCATAGAGGTGTGGAAGAATACTGAATCTCCCTGGCCCTAGGCCCAACTCTCCAGTCTGTCCCCAATAGCCACCAGGGAGGGCTGATCACCCTTTCCTGCTACTTCAAACCCCCATGGGAGCTACTCCCTTAGTCCCCAGCCCCCTCATCTCACTCAACTCACAGTGCCCGTCTTGGCCTCATATTTCAGGAACACCCAGACATCACTTTCTCCAGGAAGCCAATGCTGCCCACTGCCCCTTGCACTCCTTCTAGACCTCGTGAATACGTTCCATCATCCCCTATGCCAGAGTTTGCACCCACCTCCCCCATGGTGCCATGGACCCCTTGAGAGCATGGCCTGAGATGTCTCCACCCCTGCTCTAATGACAAGAGAAATGAATGGTTGGTGAATGAATGAATGAGTGAATGAGCTGGTGTTCCCAGTCACCCATAAGCAGTTGCATTATCCTTCCTGATATCCAGCTGAGAGCGTGGGGATCGGCGAGGTTAGGTGGCTTGCACAAGACCACACAGCAGGTGACAGGCAGAGCTGGGGACCTAGTCCAGGAGAGTCAGTCCTCCCTCCCTCCTTCCCTTCCTGCCTTCCTAGACTGCTTCCTGCTGGCTCTGGCACCCACCCAGCTGTCCATCTTCCTCACGACCTCGTCCTGAGCGCCTGTCAATTGCTAGGCACTGCGGATCTGGAGATTGGCAGGGCACAGGGTCCCCGCCGGCTCTCCGCGCACGACGCTGCCCAGAGAAATATAATAGAAAGCTTTTTCTGATTTCTGTTTTATGAGTTTTTTAATTTGGGGAAAAGTTTAAATTGAAATTATAATTTAAAGCTGAGAAAAAGAAGTCCAAGTCACTGGAATAACTGAGGAGGCTCCTCTGGGCATGTCGGCCTCCCCTTTATACCACCTGCCAGCGCTGACCACTCGTGTGCCCAGAGGCCAACCTCCAAGCCGGGTCGCAGCCACAGCCCACATAGCCGTAGCACGCCCTGAGCGTCTAGGGCCGGGTCCTCTCTTCCCAAGTCCTGCTCAAGGTGGTCATCAGCCCCCTCTTCTAGAATGGGGACTGGAACAATACTGGCTGCCTGTACCCTGCAGCTCGGCCCTGTCAATGAATATATTAATACATCTCAGGCCCAGGAAAGCAGATTTTGTGTGCTGGATTACAAAGAAGATAAGCTGCTCGTCCCTTTTGGCCGAGGCCTGCCTTTCTTCTTTAACCTGCGCTCAGCCTTCCCTGTGCGTGTGCAATTTTGAAAAGGAGGGGGTCTTAGGAGCCCCACGGGAGCATCAGGGTGTCGCTGCCGTGCTGGGGAGCTGCGGGCTGCGGGGATGAGACAGCCAGGGCTGTCTCCACCGGGGGGAGCGTGGAAGGCTGCAGTCCCCGCCGGGGCGCCGCTTATGTAACGCGCGCCCATCTGTTGCCAGGATTTACTGGGGGCAGAAAAGCGCAAACAAATGCAGCTGCAGGTTGGTTTGATTTAATATTCTCCGGAGAATGCTATTACTGTGTGTTTTAGAGGAGATAAAATAAGAGTTTATAGGAAATATAGCTCGGCCTGGTAGACACGGCTTGTTAATACAGTGTTTTGTGTATGGGAATCCGAGGAAGAAAAGTTAAATGTGGGGAGCTAATCCAACCAAGGCTTATTTAGAACATAAGAAAAGAAGGTACTAGAAAAAGGGGAGTCTTTTTTATTGGAGAATGTGCCGCCTGTTAAATCCTCGCGCTAGCGTTTATGGGCTCCTTTTCCCCTCATTAGGCGACACGGTAAGTGTGGTCTGGCCGCAGAGAGGGACTGCAGGGGGGGCCAGGACACGGAGGCTGTCCCTCGGCCGCACAGCGCACACAGAAGGCCGCGGGCATCGGGCATGCGTGAGGCACCCAGGGGCACTCGGTAAAGCCCGGACGCGTGAATCAAAAACCGAACAAGTGAATCATCTCCGCTAACCCCGGCAATCCTTCAGGGTGGGCAGTGGTGTTCCCAAGCCGAGACTTAAGACGGTGAGATCCCACAGGGTGGATAGACTTGTGTCCCTTTTGCCCTCTCTAATGGGGAGTGGCTGCCTGGAGAGCTGGCCTGAGAAGGGTCTGGAACCTTCCTTCGGGTTCATCAAGGAAAAGGTGCTGTGACTGCTGAGCGACGTGTGCTTGGGGCTCGGAAGGAGGATGTGATGATAGTGTGTCGCATCTTCCGATGTTTCCCAGATCAAACGACCTGCCCAGTTAGCAGGTGTAAGGGACGGAGTTGGGAGGGGGATGTGAGGTCTGGTGGCTTTTCTCTGGTTCTTCTAGGCACTACTTCCCCTTCGGAGTGGATCTGTTGGGAGGAAGGAACTGACAGTCTTCCTTCCATAGTGGGTAGTGACCCATCCACACAGCAGGCTTCTGGGGGCTCCCCATGGTCCCCCTGTTTTCCTTTGTAACAGTCGTGTTAGTTATCTGCCACAGGGTACCATTCCTCAGGGATAAACAGGCCCACCACCCCCATCTTCACCCACAGCAACGCCACCATGCTGTGCCATTTCCAGCCTGGTCCTAACAGGGAGGAGACAGCAGTGAGTGTCCAGGTGTGATGGGCACCTGGGGTGTACTTCAGACACAGAAAGGTGTTCGTAAGTCATTTGTGCACAAATGAATGCTTCATTTCCCCAGGGGTGTACTTCTATGACATGTCATGTGGCTGAGGCCAGTGCTGCCCACTAGAACTTTCTGTGATGATGGAAATGTGCTGTATCTGCCATATCCGTGACAGTGGCCACTAGACACTGTGGCTGTTGAGAATTTGAAATGTGGCTAATGCAACTGAGAAACTGCATTGACAATTGTATTTAATTTTAATTAACTTTTATTGAAGTAGTATATGTGGCTGTTAACCATGTATGGGACCGCACGGGTCTTGGGGCCCAGGGTGTAGTGGTGAGCAGACAGACAAGGCCCTGTCCACAGCCCTGTTCCTTCTGGCGAGGAAGGGACAATAAGCAAGGATAGGATGAATGCCATTACTTCAGGTAGTGCTAAGTGTTCTGAAGACAATGAAATAGGGCAGCCAGCTCGAGGCCTGGGGGGAGGAGGTGGGGCTGCTTTGAACAGGGTGGTCAGAGGCCTTCACTGCCCTGAGGGACAAGGGTGGGAGGCCCTGGGGAAAGAGCATTCTGGAGAGGAGCACAGCAACAGCAAAGACCCTGAGACAGGAACATGTGTAGCTGGTTCCAGGGCAGTTGAGTCAAGTGGCTGGAGCACGGTCAACAAAACAATTAAAAGACCCCAGTTTAAAGAGGCCCCAGTGGGAGGCGGGAGCCAGATCCTGTGGGCCTGGCAGGTTTGGACCTCATTCAGAGAGAGGCAGCGTAGAGGATGCGCAGAGCAAGGGTGTCAGGGCCAGCCCTCCGAGACAAATCCATGTGGCCTCAGTTTCATCTGAAAAGTGGGCTGAGTATTGTTCAGTGAAGATGTGCAAAGTGCTCTGAACACAGCCTGGCCTTTCTGTGCTCTATACACGCGTCAGCTACTAGTGCCATTACTGCAGGGTGTGAGCCGGGGCTGACATGACCTGATTAAGGAATTGAAAAGACCACTCTGGCTGCTGTTTGGAGAATGGATCGGGGGTGGGGGAAGAGAGCCCAGAGAGGGGGCTCACAGCATGATCTGGCTAAGCATGGTGGTGGCTTAGACGAAGGTGACAGTGCTCATGGGGCACACTTCGGGGAGATGTAATTCATCCCATGGTAGTGTTTGCATTTTCAGCAGTGCCTTTTTTCTGGGAGGAAACTGTCAAATGACTGCAAAACTGAAGAGAGATGAGTGTGTCTCTCACCAGCTTCAGTAGTTACCCGCATTCTGCCATTCTTGTTTCATCTGTCTCCCCCTAACATTTGAAAGTAACTCGTAGCTATCACACTATTTCGCTCATAAATTCTTCAGTATGCATCTCTAACCGAAAATGTGTTTGTTTATTTTTATATAACCCTAATGCCACTATCATGCCTGATCATAATTAATTATTATGAACTAACACCCACTCTGTATTTAAATATTCCTAATTGTCTCAAAATTGTTTTTTTACACTTGCTTTGTTTGGATCAGGATACAAACCAAGACCAAACATGGCAATGACCTTGAAGTCGAAGATGTAACCTTCGTTTGGTCAACTGGGTCGGTGTGGCCTGATGGTCCAGGGCACAATGTGGGCTCGGTTGGGCCTGGGAGCATCATGGCACCTTAGCGGGGTGGCTGGTGACAAGGGGACCGACCCCGTTGCATGGGAATCTTCCTGAGCTGTTGACCTCAGGCTTGGTCTAGGTCACTGTTAGTTGCCAGAGGGTGCTTCCTGGTGAGTAGGATACAGCTGTGTAAGTTTGCAGACAGAGTCCGCACTCAGGTGCATGCAGGCAGGGGAGCTAGGAGAGGCCCAGGAGGCTCAGGTCTGAAGCAGTTCCCCAGCCAGCAGGGGAAGGAGAGGTGAGCAGAGGATTCAGCCTTCGGAGACAAGGGCCCAGCAAAAGCAGTGGGATTGAGAGGCAGCCTCTACTCCAAGTGAGAGCGAGAGTAGATAGAGAACCAGGGTGGAGGTGGGGGCCTGAGCCCTGTGCTGTGCGGACCAGCGGGGTCAGGCCACAACCGGGGCGGGGCAGATGCCCGAGCAGGGGAGTGCTGCTCACCCGCGTATGTATGGGTGCTGACCTGGGGCAGCAGGATAATCCCAGACCCCCACAGCCTCCTGCCAGCCTTGGCCAGGGCTGATTCAGTAGCTGAGTCTGTTGGTTGGAGTTCTCAGTAGCACGGCTAGGGTATCAGCCAGGATTCTCTTGGTAGCAAAGGACAGAAAACCCAGTGAAACCTGGGATAAGCACAAAAGAAAATTCTTTGGCTCATGTAATAGTCTGGGGTGTCTGGCTTCAGATACGGCAGAATCCAGGAGCCCGCATGATGTCACCAGGACTCTGCCTGCCGCCATCACTTCCCCTCTCTTCTCTGTGCTGGCCTCATCTTCAGGTTCCAGGTGGTGCCCCCTTGGCATCAGGCTCACTGTTTATTTCAGCAGTCCCCTTGGAAAGAGACTGTCCGCATGGAAAGCCCAGATCTCGCACCCAGCTGCCACACCTGCTGGCTGGGGTGGGCCCACGCTATCCACAGGGAGTGACGTTAAGGGGAGGTTAGATTCTCAATGGGAAACTGACGAGCTGCTCCAGAAGAAGGTAAACTCACCAGGGAAGGTAGAAAATTATACCCAAACTAGGTGTTTTTTCTTTTTCTCTAAGAACTCATAAGTCACGTGCTATCGAATTTATTCATCGGCTCCCAAACCGGAACCTTCCTTGAGACTTAACCACTGATCCAAGCTCAGGCCTGGCCACCAAACACTGTTTTTGGTCATTCTCCTTCCTGGAAGAGTATTATGTTTGACCCTCTGTGGTCCCCAACATTTTTGACACCAGGAACCGGTTTCATGGAAGACAATTTTTCCATGGACTGGTGGGGGGAGATGGTTTCAGCATGATTCAAGCACATTACATTTATTGTGCAGTCAAACCTCTCTGCTAGGCCGGGCGCGGTGGCTCACGCCTGTAATCCTAGCACTCTGGGAGGCCGAGGCGGGCGGATTGCTTGAGGTCGGGAGTTCGAAACCAGCCTGAGCAAGACCCCATCTCTACTAAAAATAGTAAGAAATTAATTGACCAACTAAAAATATATATACAAAAAATTAGCCAGGCATGGTGGCACATGCCTGTAGTCCCAGCTACTTGGGAGGTTGAGGCAGAAGGATGATTTGAGCCCAGGAGATTGAGATTGCTGTGAGCTAGGCTGACGGCACTCTCTCTAGCCTGGGCAACAGAGTGAGACTCTGTCTCAAAAAAAAAAAAAAAAAAAAAAATCCTCTCTGCCAATCATCTGTATTTGCAGCCGCTCCCCAGCACTAGCATCACCACCTCAGCTCCACCTCAGATCGTCAGGCATTAGATTCCCATAAGGAGCCACCGCCTAGATCCCTCCCATGTGCAGTTTACAGTAGGGTTCATGCTCCTATGAGAATCTCCTGCCACCGCTGATCTGACAGGAGGCAGAACTTATACACTTGGCTAGTAATAGGTGCAGGGAGCCAGGTTGGAAGCCGAACTCTGAGAGCCCAGAGGAAGACCCCCAATTCAACTAGCGTCAGGGAGGAGGGGCAGACAGAGGGCAGGGGCTTCCTGGAGGAGTTGGCCTTGAGCCAGGTCCTGAAGCATCGGTGGTGGTCTCTAGGCCGCAGCAGCGGCCCAAAGCCCCCTGTGCCTCAATAGACCTAGAGTGGGGGTGGAAGCAGTGGCCTGGGAGGCAAACCCTGGGTCCCCTCCCAATCAGCCCAAAGCCCCTGGCTCTCCCTCCTGTTCTGGAGCCAGCACTTCTGGGCAAAGTGCAAGGAGAGACAACATCTCATGCTTTCTTTCTTTTCTTTTCTTTTTTTTCAAGACAGAGTCTCACTTCGTTGCCCAGGCTAGAGTGAGTGCCGTGGTGTCAGCCTAGCTCACAGCAACCTCAATCTCCTGGGCTCAAGCAATCCTGCTGCCTCAGCCTCCCAAGTAGCTGGGACTACAGGCATGCGCCACCATGCCCAGCTAAATTTTTTTTTATATCTATTTTTAGTTGGTCAATTAATTTCTTTCTACTTTTAGTAGAGACGGGGTCTTGCTCAGGCTGGTTTCGAACTCCCGACCTCGAGCAATACGCCCGCCTCGGCCTCCCAGAATGCTAGGATTACAGGCGTGAGCCACCACACCGGGCCTCATGCTTTCTTTATGCGGAGGGACTGATGTGTGCTCCCAGCCAATGGCGGAGCCTCCAGAGTGGGGTCACTGTCACGTCAGTGCCCAGGGCGGTACATGAGTGAGGTCCAACCCGTGCACATCTGGCCCGACTCCAGTTGTGTCAGGCCAAGGAAGAGTGGCTTTAATGGCCCCACCCTGGGTTGGGTGTTTAGGCCTTGCCGATGCTTTGCTCCAGACGCTTCCATTCAAGTTGTGCTGGCTGTGCTGACAGGTGCTTGTCTCTGGGGAAAGTGATGTGACAGTGCTAAAGCCCACAGCTCTGCTCTGGTGGTTGTCACAGTGGAAGTGCGCCGTCATTAATCTTTGTTGAGCAGCCGTGTGTTCATTGGAAGAGACGTGCCACTCTACACCGGGGCCAGGGAGGAAAGTAGCCTTGCCGAGTTAACTAATTGCCTAGATTGAAATAATATGAATATCGTTGCATTGCAAATGCACTGCGGTCTCCGCATGGTTAGCTCTCGGCAACTGTACAGGAGCATAAAGGCAAAACGTGGGCTGGGAAACGTGCTCCCATTACCCACGCGGCAGCCACAGGGTTTCAGAGGGTCCTTTTGAAAACCCATCGCTAAGGGGGTTTGACACAACAGCAACAGGAGGTATAACAATAACTCTGGTTAAACAAGGACGAAAATATTCCCACCAAGGAAACAAGAAATGTGCATGCACACACACACGGTTCTAAAGGTTCAGGTAGTTGGCAGGCTGGAGTTTCACCATGGCCTTTCTGGAAGCTGGGCCAAAGGAGCAAAGAGTCTGGGGTTAAAATGCTGGTTACCGAAAAGCAGGAAGCAGGCTGGTCCTTTAGGAGACAAGGATTTTTCCCCCAGATCCTTTCCTACAGATGTTCCTTATACAGACCTTCGCTGAGGGATGTTGGGGAACCTGGACCTGCAAGTCCTCACCCTGTTTTCCCCACGGCACAGACGTGGACTCATGCAGCTTCTAAGTGCAGCCCTGGAGGTATAATGACACTTACATGACATGTACAAATATGTTTAAAAAAAAAAAGTGTGGAAGATTGCAAGCACACAGACACACACACGGTGCCCAGTGGAGGAGAGAGCCAGGATGTGGGTAAGAGACAGCTGGTCTGTAGGGACTTATTATATTTTTCTTTTTCTTTCTTTCTTTCTTTCTTTCTTTCTTTCTTTCTTTCTTTCTTTCTTTCTTTCTTTCTTTCTTTCTTTCTTTCTTTCTTTCTTTCTTTCTTTCTTTCTTTTTCAGCATATTGTAGGAGTACAAATGTTAAGGTTACATATATTTCCCTTGCCCTCCCTCCCCCATCAAGTCAGAGCTTCAAGTGTGTCCATCCCCCAGTTGGTGCACATCGCACTCATTATGTATGTATATACCCATCCTCTCCCTGCCACCTGCCCACACCCAATAGATGTTATTCCTATATGTGCACTTAGGTGTTGATCAGTTAATACCAATTTGCTGGTGAGTACATGTGGTGCTTATTTTTCCATTCTTGGGATACTTCACTTAGTAGAATGGGTTCCAGCTCTATCCAGGAAAATACAAGAGGTGCTATATCACCATTGTTTCTTATAGCTGAATAAGTATGGTATACATATACCACATTTTATTAATCCACTCATGAATTGATGGGCACTTGGGTTGTTTCCACATCTTTGCAATTGTGAATTGTGCTGCTATAAACATTCTAGTGCAGGTGTCTTTTTCAAAGAGTGACTTTTGTTCTTTTGGGTAGATGCCTAGTAATGGGATTGCTGGATCAAATGGTAGATCCACTTGTATCACTTTAAGATATCTCCATATTGCTTTCCACAGAGGTTGAACCAGTTTGCAGTCCCAGGGACTTATTATATTTTTAAAAAGAAAGAGTGAGGGGCAGGGCGTGGTGGCTCACGCCGGTAATCCTATCACTCTGGGAGGCCGAGTCGGGTGGATTGCTCAAGGTCAGGAGTTCGAAACCAGCCTGAGCAAGAGCGAGACCTTGTCTCTACTATAAATAGAAAGAAATTAATTGGCCAACTAAAAAATATATAGAAAAAATTAGCCGGGCATGGTGGCGCATGCTTATAATCCCAGCTACTTGGGAGGCTGAGGCAGGAGGATGGCTTGAGCCCAGGAGTTTGAGGTTGCTGTGAG
Source organism: Mirza zaza (assembly GCA_008750895.1). Taxonomy (NCBI): domain Eukaryota; kingdom Metazoa; phylum Chordata; class Mammalia; order Primates; family Cheirogaleidae; genus Mirza; species Mirza zaza. Next base: position 49,028 of record VSMD01134957.1, on the reverse strand, counting down.
CTAGGCTGACACCATGGCACTCTAGCCTGGGCAACAGAGTGAGACTCTGTCTCAAAAAAAAAAAAAAGGAAGAATGAGGGCTCAGAGTTCTACCTGGCGCAGGTGCTTCTGCCAGTGGCCAGGCTACACGGGGCAGAACTGAGGCCTTCTTGGGGTCTCAAGCTCTCTAGCTTGACCCTCTAGCTTGACCCAGAGGGAGGTGGCAGTGAAGACCTAAGGCATGCCAGCCAGAGCAGCTCACTGCACCCTAGCTGTGTGACTTTGGGAAAGGCATATGCCTCAGTTTCTTCACCTGTAAGATGGAGCTAATGCCCACCTTGCACAGTTGTTCTGAGGATGGACTAGGACAACCCAGTCTTGTATTTTTTAACCTTAGAATATCCAGGCAAGTGATGAATACTTGTTCCCTCCCCGGGATCATACTTTGGTGATGGGGAGGCCACATCCACCACAGATGTGGCTTGTGTGGCCGCAGAATGCGGGAAACGTGTCTGCTCTTGGCGCCATCGGGCAGGGCATGCCCCTCCCCTGCCTCATGCCCTCCCGCTGTGCTCCCTGCTCCTGACCCCTGCCCCAGCCTGCCTCCCTCCCAGGCCCCCTGTCAGCCAGGCCTCGCGGTGGGAGCTGGGCAGCAGATGGCTGGAGGGCAGATGCGGCTCTAAACTGTGTCTCGGGAGCCAGACATCCCATTAGGAAAGCTAGCGTGCCGCCCTGTGACTGCACGGACTGGACGGCGTCCCCACCACACTCCACCTCTTTCAATGAGGGTGTTTCTGCCTCACCAGATGTCTCGTGGCAGTAATTTTGTGGAACTAGTCATCGAAAGCTGCCTGTGATGCCCTTCTCAAATAGCGGTTTCCTGATGAATTCACAGCACGCGTTTGCTCTGCGCCTCTGCTAAACAGAGAACGTAGCCGTATAAACATGTAGAAGGGTGCTTTGAGCATCGACTTTTTTGACAGTCGACAAATAGTAGCCTGCCATCCTGCAATTGGATGATTGAAGCCGAGCTCCCGTGGCATAACGCAGGCTGGGTGGTTCTCATTCGCGATTGCTACGGAAACCTCCGCGACTCAGTGGTGCCAAAAGTCAGCCAGCGCTTACCCCCCTCGCTTTCAGGAAGGCTAAGGAGGGGAACAAGTATAGGTGGACATCTCTAGGGTCTCAGATCCCGTATCCCAAGAGCAGATCAGAAGCTAAAGCAAGATGGAAATGGCCTGGAGGTGACAGCAGCAGGCCGCCGTTTTCCCAATCAGGCGCATTCTTAGAACACTGTGAGAGAGCGGAGCTGCCCGAGCGTATTCATTCATTAATTCCAACGTAAGCGTTGCTGCGCCGGCCCCTGCGTAAGACTGGCAGGCCTCGGCTGTCTTGCACTTTGAGCGGGAGAGATAATAAATAAGTTAGAAAGCTGGTAGGACCATTTCAGAGAGGAAAAGGAATGAACACAAGGCAGTGTGATGGGGAGGGGACCCACGGGGCGGGGAGCACTCCAGAGGGGTGGTCAGGAGAAGTCACCGACGACAAGATGGAGCAAGGCCGCCAGCACCCGGGGCAGAATGTTCCAGGCAAGTGCGCAGGTCCGAAGGCAGGACCGAGCTTGGCAGCGTCAAGCACAGCAGTCAGACCAGCGTGTCTGCGCGGAGTGAGCCGGGGAGACGCGCCAGGAGCCGGAGCCAGAGAGGTCGGCAGGGGCCTCCGAGGGGGTGAGGATTTGTCATCGGTGCAGGAGGAAGTCACTGGGCAGCTTAAAGCAGGAGGCCACCGTGATCCGATTTAAGCTGTTAAACAAAACAACTGCCGCTGTGTAGAAATGAAGCGTGCGTGCAGGACGAGGAGAGCCCAGAGTGGAAGCAGAGAGTCCAATTAGGAGGCGACGGTGGCGTGTGTGGGAGAGAGGATGGTGGCCTGGATGAGGGAGGCAGCAGCTGGGAGAGAAGGGGTCCGAGTCGGGTGTGTTTTGGAGATGGAGCTGAGGGACTTGCTGCCAGACAGGACATGTGAGCGAGAAAGCGAGAAAGATTGAGGCGACTCCTGGTTTCTTGGCGACTTCTCGAATGATAGAACCATCTTTAAGGTGGAGAAGACTAGGTCTGGGGAAAGTGATTTAAGAATTTTGTTTGGGGCGTTTAAGGTTGAGATACCCATTTGATAGCCAGGAAGAGGGGCCAAGTGATCACGCAGGGAGTGGCCGGGGGCGCAGATTGAAATGACTGGCACTCACGACAGGAGGGCGGTGCTCAGAGCCGGGGCTGGGTGGGAGCCCCAGGCTGGAGCCCGGGGTGGCCCAGCTGAAGAAGAGGACCCGGCAAAGGAGCCGGGGCAGGAGCAGCCCGAGGGGCAGGAGGAAAGGTGGGTGGATGCAGAGTCGCAGAAGCCCACGGAAGCCCACGGAAGGAAATCCAGCAAGGAGGAGGAGGCTGACTGCACAATTACTGCTGAGCTGCTGCCCTACTGAGGACCGAGAATTTTCCATTGGCTTTGGCAGTTGGTCGCACCCTGTAATTTATTGTCAGAACCTGGACGCTGCTGAGAGAGAAAAGAGGACTCTACAGTGATTACACCAGGACAACAGGTGTAAATCAGAATTGTCCCAGACAAACAAGGACAGTCCCTCACCCTAGCTGTTGGCTCCCTGGGGAGGCAGAGGCAGCAGCCCTGTGGAGGCAATGGGAAGAGGGGCCGCAGTGACTCTCAGAGTTTTGCTGTCAGGGTGACAGGCAAATCGTGGGGCATCCCTGCAATGGAATATTCCACAGCCATAAAAAGGAAAAAGACTATCGATTCACACAACACTGATAAATCTCAGAGTAGTTACTCTGAGTGAGAGAAGCCAGGCAAAATAAAGAGTGCATACTGTATGATTCCTTTCAATGAAATTTCTAGAAAAGGCAAACAATGGGTAGGGAGGGAAAGTTGCTGAGGGGCGGCCTGGGGCCGGGACAGGAGGCGGGGGAGGGGTTACCAAGGGGAACGAGGAAACTTTGGGGTGATGGGCATTTCGTTCTCTTGAGAGTGGAGGTGGTTTCGTGGGTGTACACGTGTCTTGAAACTTATCAAGTTATTCCCTGCATGCACAGGTTATTGTCTAAGGTATATATTATCTCTGTCGATAAAGCTGTACAAAAAAAAAGCCAAGAGTTTTGCTGTAAAGCAGACGAGACACAGTAGCAGGAGGGAGAGTGATTTTGATTTTAAGGGTAAACAGAGGAAGGGTGAACACCTGCGCGACACAGGGGCACAGGACACAGGAACGCTAGATGGGGCCCTTTGGTGACGGTCACTGTGCGTCCTGGGTTCTCCACCTCCTCCTGCAAAGGAATCGTCTAGAGAACTTGTTGGAGACTCCCTAGCGACCGCCCCTGAGGCAGGGGTCCCCACGGCCCATCCCCTTGCCTCCCCTGTCCCCACGTGGGGACGGTGCTCCACACCAGGTGCAGCCAGGCCCTCTGCCATGGGGGTGGGCTCAGTTTGCTCATCGTGGGGGCGTCAGCGCCCCCCAGGGCCACCTTCAACAAGTAGTGGGAAAACACCCCGGCCTTTGGAGGGGCATTTTTTTTTTTTTTTTTTTTTGAGACAGAGTCTCACTTTGTTGCCCAGGCTAGAGTGAGTGCCGTGGCGTCAGCCTAGCTCACAGGAACCTCAAACTCCTGGGCTCAAGCAATCCTGCTGCCTCAGCCTCCCAAGCAACTGGGACTACAGGCATGCGCCACCATGCCCGGCTAATTTTCTTTTTTTCTATATATATTAGTTGGCCAATTAATTTCTTTCCGTTTATAGTAGAGATGGGGTCTCACTCTTGCTCAGGCTGGTCTCCAACTCCTGAGCTCAAATGATCCGCCCACCTCGGCCTCCCAGAGAGCTAGGATTACAGGCGTGAGCCACTGCGCCCGGCCTGGAGGGGCATTTCTGAGGGGCGTTCATTCTTTGGGTTCCTCCGTGGGCCCCAGTGGGAAGGAGCCCTAGCTGGCCACAGAATGGCTGGCTCGAAAGTTTTTGTGTTTTTTTCCTGCCCTGTCTTACCTTCTCCACGTCCCCTTGGGAATCACTTGCCAAATAAGCTACTTGCACCCCAAGTCCTTTCTCTGGCTTTGTTTTCAGGGCACCCAGATTATGACACCCCAAGGAGCCTGCATTTCATACATACGCCAGGCTTTCTTTTTTTTTTTTTTGAGACAGAGTCTGATTCTGTTGCCCAGGCTAGAGTGCATTGGCGTCAGCCTAGCTCACAGCAACCTCAAACTCCTGGGCTCAAGCAATCCTACTGCCACAGCCTCCCGATAGCTGGGATTACAGGTGTGCGCTGTATACAACACATACACCATGCCCAGCTAACTTTTTCTATATATATATTTTTTAGTTGTCCAGATCATTTCTTTCTATTTTTAGTAGAGACGGGGTCTCACTCTTGCTGAGGCTGGTCTCGAACTCCTGACCTTGAGCAATCCTCCCGCCTTGGCCTCCCAGAGTGCTAGGATTACAGGCATGAGCCACTTCGCCCAGCCTCGCCAGGCTCTTCTAATTCAGACGGCCCAGGAACCATGCTTAAAGACCCGTCGCTATCCTCTGTGAAAAAACATGAGGGATTTCACAAAGGGGATGACTGGGCAGATCTGCTCTTGGAGAAAATGAACTCTGGTGGCAATGTGAGGTTGAGGTTGAAGTAGCAAGAGCTGGGGAGCAGGGAGACCAATTAGTAGGCTGTTACAAATGTCCCGCCAGGCGGTAATGATGACGAAGACTGCGATTGAGGCCGTCCCTTTGCGAAAGCCCTTTGATTTATAGAGTATGTAGCAGTTCGCACAGAAATGAGGCCAAGCCTTGTCTCACACCCCCAGTGCTGGGGTTTTTATAAAGCTCACGTTTCTAGCATTTTACATTTTTCCTTTTTTGGTGTCTTCTACTTCCAAAATCTGATACATCGAGCTGATGCCAAGCATCTTCATTGTGTTAAACTTTATGTTTTCAGGATCTCAGTGTTGGTGCCAAGAACGTGAAGCTTTATGTCAACAAAAACCTCATCTTTGATGGCGAGTTAGACAAAGGAAGTGGGGACGCCCCAGCGGACCACAGCATCCCGGTTGGCCCGAGGAGGGAGGACGGCGAGCGAGCAGAGATCGCCGTGAGTGCTTGCTCAGAGGAAAGCAGGGATGCCCCCAAGACGGCTGGCACAGATGGGGACAAGGAGCCCAGTCTCAGTTGCTCGCAGCCAGCTGAAGCATTAGTGGCTGTGAAGCTTTCTTCACAAGGTGATTCATCCAGCGAAAGGATGAATTCTACTAATTGCGTGAAAGACAGTTTGTCTAAGTTAGAGGAAGATTTAAGATTGCTGGCAGCCCCTGCTTCGATGGGTGACCTGCCCGGTGCTCCTGCCACCTCCCCACGTGGGGGATGCCCTCCTCTTGACGAGGAGCCCTCCCTGATCCAACAACTGGAAAACCTCACAGGCAGAAAAATCTCCGAGCCACCTGGGAAAACTCCGTCCTGGTTGCAACCTTCTCCCACGGGGAAAGGCAGGAAGCAGGAAGATGGGAAGCCCAAACCCCTCTGGCTCAGTCCCGAGAAGCCCCCGGACCGGAAGGGCAGGCTCCTGTCCGATGTCATTGGTGAAGGTCCTGGAGAGACCGAGGCTGGGGATAAAGACCCCTGGCATGAGCAAGGGCAGGCAACCAGCTGGAATGTCATCGCTGGTGACAGACCGCAGAGGGGAACCCCCAAAGTGTGTGGCGATGACTTAGACATCTTTAACCAGCCCCCCACCAGGGAGCGCCCTGCTAGTGGGAGGAGGAGCATGAGGAAGGATGCCGTCAGCGGTAGCCATGGCGACAGCCAACCTGCCAGCAGAGGTAAGCTCCAGGAAGCAGCCTGACGCGTCCCCTCATCCCTCAGCCTCCCTGGACCTCAGTCCCCTCATCTGTAAGACAGGGGATTGTTCTCAATTAGGGATCACAAATTCACTGTCTCAGGGGCCACAGAGGTGGCCTAAATGAGTGAAATGGGCAAGACACATTTTTGCATGATAAACTCATAGATATACCTGTCACTACCACCAAGATATGTCCCTTTGCCCATTTTTCTTACAATGCATGGCTTTTCCATCTAGACTTTGTTATTCTTCCTTTAATAGAGACATCGGTCTCTAATTACTTCACTTTGTTCTCACTGCACTGTTAGAAAATAACACAAGTGTGAGGATACATAGCGATGGATGTTTGCCTGCATGTCAGGAGTAGCATAGGGAGTGGTGAGGAGTTTGGCAAACTGGAAAGCCCAACCCCCTAAGGGGATGCCCACTGTTCCACTCGGGCCTCCTGTCGGCACTCAGGAATGCAAGGCCAGCGTGCCAGACTTCCCCTCTCCTTTTTTTCAAGAGAAGCTAGAAATGTGGAATGTTCTTATGTTTCAACATTGGCAACTCATTGAAATTATTTATAAACCACCGTGTGTGTCCAAAAAGTCACATCTGTCGGCAGGACTCACGGTGAGAGCTCTGTGAACTTTGCAGTAGATTATCTCCTCGGACGTTTCCGGTTCTGAAAGGAGAATCTGGCGAAGGCTGGGAGTCTAAATATTTGCACTCAGATTTGGCTCCTGGGAAGGAGCACGGCACAGCCCTGGGGGTCAAACCATTTGAGTCCAAGCTCGGCTACTTATAGATCTGCAACCTCTAGCCAGGTGCTCCACTCTCTGAGCCTCAGTGTTTTCATCTGTAAAATGGGACTGACCCTCACTCCCCTCAGTGTTTCAAGGAATGGATAAGATGATGGCTTCAAAATAGTGACCCAGGGCCTGGCATGTGGAGAGTGCTCGGTGAGTGGTGGCTGTTATTGCAACATTAGCTCAGACATGGACGTCCTTTGCCCGCCACGGAGCACTCAGACCTGCCAAGCCAGGGCTCACCCCTAGGTCCTCTGAATTTAAGCCCAGCACACCCCACAGGGGAGCTCAAGCCCTTAAAATCAGACTGCCTGGACATGTATCCTGGCTCTATCACTTCCAGTCCACCCTTGGGTAGGTTCTGAAACTCCTCTGAGCCTCAGTTTCCTCATCTGTAAAATGTCATTATAGTACCCCTTGGAGTACTGGGAGGATCAGATGGGATCATACTTGCCCAGCTTGTGGCACAGTGTCTGGCCCATTGGAGCATCCCAAAGATGTCATCTGTCGCTGTTACCGTCATCGTCACCATCACCCCACTCTGGTTCTGCCTCTAGGTGGTGTATCTGTATGCAAAACTGATGCACGTATTTTTTAATGAATCCAATCGGCATCTACTCAGGGAATGTCTGGTAGACAGATGCCTGATGTGTCCCTTGGGATACTGGAGCAAGTTCCTCCGACTCTGAGTGTCTTCCTGTGCAGGGCTGCCACCTCGGGTTCCCCCGCCTTACAGATTTTTGCGACCCACCCCTTCTCAGATTTAACACGGAGGCTGGGTGCCAGGCAGAAGAGCAGAGTGGAAGGGAAGAATCAAGAAGCTCTCTGAGGGCAGGCACCTGGCTCATGGCAGGTCCTCTGCAGAGTGGGAGGGAGGATGGTAAGAAGGAACTGTGACAACCACATGCATGGCGTGGGCCAGGCATGTTACCTGAGTGAACCCTAAGCCTCATGACAGTCCCATTTTACAGATAAAGAGACTGCAAGGCTTCAGTAATTTCCTTCTGATCATAGACAGTAAGGGTTAGAGCATGATTCCAACCCAGGCTGGCCAACTCCAACACAACATGCTTCAAATCTCTACAGTGCCCTGTTAACACAGCTGCCACCAGCCGCCCACCCCTCGAGAGCCAGGCAATTGCAGGCTTTGCCTGCAGACACACAGAGCCTCTGGGAGTTCCAGGATGTATACAGACACACAGAGCCTCTGGGAGTTCCAGGATGACGGGCATTATTCTAACTTCAGAAGACTTTGTCTCACTTTAATTTCTTTCTAGGCATTTCAGTGCTTGCTTCAGTGACACATTAAATACTGAGCCCTCGAGATTTAATGCTTGTTAAGCTGGTCATGCTAAAAAGGAAAGTTGCTTAGAAATTTTAAACTCTCCATTACCTAGAGCCAAATCCCATAGCTATGCCCTTCAGGAAAGGTGCAGGCCAAGCCCTCCAATAACGCTGGCAGAATGAATGAGTGCCCAAGTGTTTCCCGGGGACTGGAATTGTGTTGTCACCATGAGAGAGAGCCTGGGAATCCTTTTGCCCAACAGAGCAGTTTCATCGAATGTCATCTGCATTTCAGAGGGGTCAGTTGGCTTTCAGAGGGGTCAGTTGGCTGTAGGTAAATGAGATCTTATCAGCCCAGCTTGAGCAGTAAACTGAGTGTTATTTGGAGAAAGCTCAAAGAGCTCCTCAACCCCAAAGGCAGGAAGTACAGCCACTCATCACAGAACCAGAACGGGGAGCCAGGAAGCCAGGGAACCAAGGAAGCCTCTCCCCGTCTCTCCAGGGCTGCTAGGCCCTACCTCTGCTTCTCTGTGGGTCCGCTTTTCCTCATTTTCCTCGTGAGACTGGTTTTCTATACTCTATTTACATGGCAGGAAATGGCCTCACATCCCTAGAGTGCCTATGTCCCAGCTCTTCTTCCAGCAACCAATTCCACAGTCTCAGGGGAGAACCCGATTGGTCTACTTGGGTCAAGTGTCCAGTGCCTGTCCAATCAGTAATGGCTGGAGGGCAGTTCATTAGAATAAACATGTCTCTGTTATATCTTTCTATGTACTTTTTCATTTCCTGTTTTAGTAGCATATCTCGTGGTGGTGTAGCCGATTTTGATAAACTCAAATTCAGAGCTCCATGGTTCCTATTAGTCTCAACCCGGGAGTGTTTTGGAATCTTTGATCCCATCATCTCATAATTGGTGGTCCCTCCCAGACTGTGTTGACTGGAGACTGAAGCAGCAGCTTTCTGCTGTCTGTCCAGATTGTAGATAGAAATGTTGGCAATGACAGGACAAAGCACTGATCCCAGCAGCTCCCCAATACCCAATGAGTGGCGAGTAGCGTGCCCTGCAGACAGAGAGACACAGGGCACCCAGCCAGCTATCACATCTAAGAGGTCCAGGAGCAAGGCTACACTTCTCTGCTTTTAAACCCGGAGTATGCAACTCAGGGAGAATAGGTTAGAAAGCTGACACGGAATGACAGCAGAGCCCCGCCTGTCTCGCACTCCCAAGCAGAGGAAGCACAGGCTGAGTCCCTGACACGTGACGTTCGGTCCTGTCTCCTCCGTGCACTTGCAAATTGACCCAGGCCATTCGTTGTAGTCGGTGGAATCAGATCACATAAACTGAAGTCATGGTGACCCGTATGGGTAGTGCTTTCTGCCAGATGTTAAGCATCGTGCCTGGCAGGAGAGGATGGAAGAAACTTCTGGTATCTTTTTAAATGGCAGATGAGAAGGAGGGGAGGGGAAAGCACAGGTGCAGGAGAACTGACAGGTAAAGGCGGCATCCCTTGGCCTCCAGGCCTGATCCCAAGGGGTGCAGAAGGGATGGTGCCAGCAGTCCCTCCCTTCACTGGCATTTCCAGGTACCAGGTGCCAGGTGCTGTGCTAGGCACTGGTACACATCAGGGGGCAAGGACAAGGTGGCAGAGAAGGCCTCCCTAAGGAGGCAGGTGACAAGATAAGCCAGTTAAGTGGGCACCTGGAGGCAGAGCATTTCTGGCAGGGGCACAAAGGGACTGGGTGTGCCCATGTGTCCATGATCAGGCCAGCGTGGCTGGAGCAGATGGTTGTTGGGGGAGGGGGAGTGGAGGCTACAGAAGTCAGCAAGGCCACACTCGGCCCTGTGGGCATGGTTAGTTGGGTTGTCTTGATATGCAGGGCAAGAGAGGCAATGCCAGCTAGAGGGGTCATGACAAACTCTGTTTCAGGCATGTGGAGACTGAAGTGACAGAGCGGACTTGTCTGGGCCCCCCAAGGATGGTGGAATTGGAAGATCGTACCCGGGTAGAGAAGGCAGAACTTGATGTGCTAAGTTGAGCACTACCTCCCTGGGAGCCAGGCGCCAGAAGAGGGTGACAAGGGATGGCAGTGTCGGGAGAGGACTGGCCCAGGCCTTGAGCCACCCTCAGACTGAGGGCAGGGAAGGGTGGCACTGTGATGGTGGAGAGAAAGGAGCTGTCAGCAGGGGAGGCAGAGAACCAGGGAGTTACAGTGCCTCCTAAGCCAGTGGGGGGCATATGAAGTGGAAGAGCTTTGCCTAGGGTGTCAAGCACAGAATGAGGACTGACAAAGCCTCGGGGGGGGGGGTCATCGGTCACCTGGAGAAAGCCGTTTCAGTGGAGGGCTGAGGGAACTGTGGGACTATTATAAATGCAAAGGACAGAAAGCCACCAGGATGTTGACTTCAGGCACAGCTGGATCCAGGAGCTCAAATGATGTCATCAGGACTCTGGGCTCAAGTTCCCCATGTCAGCCTGATTCTCAGGTTGGCTGGTTCTCCCCACAGTGTAGCAACGTGGCCCCTGGCAATGCCATTCCTGCCAGCTTAGCACCGCCAGTTTAAAGACAGCCCCTCCGAGCATAGCTTGGAAAGATGCCGACAGTGCCGACCTAGATGGCTTGAAGCGGGGGAACCCAGGGTGTTGCTCCCAGGAGAGGGGGAAGTGGAGTTTCGGTGGGTAAAACAATCACACTGGAAAGAGGCGCCAGGTGGCAGGGGGTTGGGAGAAGCTGGGAGTGGGGAGAGGCAGAGTCTCTGAGTGGCAGAGAGAAAATAGGACAGTGGTCGGAGGGAGCCACAGGAGCAGGGCAGCTTGCTTTTCCTTTCTTCTCTTTTAGGGAGGAGAGATGTATGCATGTCTGCAGGCAGAGAGAGGGGAAGGTGCCAGTGGGGAAGGAGTGATTGAAGATTCTGGAGAGAGGAGATAATTGATGGCGCCAAGCCCCCTAGGAGACAGGCAGAAAATGGAGTGCACAGCACGATATGAAAGCAGAAGAAACAGAATGTCAGTGTCATCAGCTGCTGTTTTTCCAGAGTGACACCCTTAGATGGGGTTGGCCGTCACATGGCTGTGAGCATAGGCCCCTGCCTGATGTGCACACCGGGGCTTTTCGATCTTCCAAGGAGGAGAGTAAGGCCTGCAGAGCCGTCCCTCTGAGGGTTGGGCCCGCGCCCTCCACGTGCTTGGGACACGGGCTCAGCCACGTGGAGAAGGAAATCCCCTGCCTTGTAACATACCTGGCGCGCTGGCTTTTTTTAATAGCATTCTTTCTTGGTTATAAAAGCAATACACATTCTACCACCCATGGCCAGAAAAAGTGAAAAGAAAGAAAAAGAATAATAAAATTAAATTTAAAAAGGCCAGGCTCACACCTGTAATCTTAGCACTCTGGGAGGCTGAGGCCGGAGGATCACTTGAGGTCAGGAGTTCGAGACCAGCCTGAGCAAGAGTGAGACCCTGTCTCTCTTTTTTTATAAAAAATAAGATAAAATAAAATAGTAAAAGCAAGACACATAGGGAACTTAGAAGATGAACTTGCAAAGAAGAAAATAAAAGTCCTTCCTTCTGACTCAGCACCCAGAAACTATGAACATCGCTGTTAGCACACTGGGGCATGTCACCCGTACTAGGATGTGCATCATCTGAAATTGCGTTTCTGGCTTTCTTCCATTTAACATTCTTCTATGAGCCTTCCACCTGCCATTAAATCGTCTTTGAAAGCGCCATTTGAGTCACGTGACTGTGTCAGCCTCGGGCGCGAACCCTCATGCTGCTGACTCAGGAGCCCCCGGCAGCTGGGTTGGCCCCGGTCATGACAGTTGCATTCTGAGAACATTCAGAGTCTATCAAAAATACTTTGTTTTTTGTAGAAACAACCAGGCTGTAGACTTGAGTGACCATAAATCATTTTTTTTACCAGCCTTAGTGTCCAGCAGGACAGTCAAAAGTTGTGTGGGACAGGAGCCCACGCTCCATGCCAGGAGGGCCTCTCTGGCAACGAGGCAGCCGAGCGCAGCCCCCCTGGTTTCTAGAATGCACCGTCCCCCGCCCCCAGGTGGCCCTGTTAGCCTAGAGCTGCTCTATGAGACCGTCTCTAGGTCCCCCACTTCCACACGTGCTGCTAACAGGGCTTCCCCCTCCCGTGTCCTTTCTTCCAGAAGACACCTGGGCCGCCAGGAGGCCGCCGCGGCCGAAGTGGCACAGTGAGCAGGAGCACATGCTGCACGAGTCGTGGAGCTCCCTCAGCGCCTTTGACCGCTCCCACCGGGGGCGCATCTCCAACGTGGGGTTCCCGGGGGACGTCCTGGACGAGCTCCTGCAGCAGCAGAAGAGCGGCCGGCTCGGCGACCAGCCGCCGCCCTGGAAGGACGAGACGCCGGAGACGCCGAGTGGGCAGGAGGGCTGCCCTGTGGAGACGGATGACGGGGGTGACTTCAAGATCCCCGTCTTGCCTTACGGACAGCACTTGGTCATCCACATCCAGTCCACGTGGGGGGACAGGCACTACGTGGGCCTCAACGGGATAGAGATATTCAGTTCCAAGGGAGAGCCGGTGCCGGTCGCAAACATTAAAGCAGACCCCCCCGACATCAACATCTTACCAGCCTATGGGAAGGACCCCCGTGTGGTCACCAACCTCGTCGACGGGGTGAACAGGACCCAGGACGACATGCACGTCTGGCTGGCCCCCTTCACGCCGGGCAAGTCCCACTCCGTCACCGTCGACTTCGTGCACCCTTGCCATGTCGCCATGATCAGGATCTGGAATTACAATAAATCTCGGATCCATTCCTTCCGCGGCGTGAAGGACATCACGATGCTATTAGACGCCCAGTGCATCTTCGAAGGAGAAATCGCCAAGGCCTCGGGAACCCTGACGGGAGGTACAGTATGTCTGTAGGAATGTTCTCGAAGCCCCTGTCTGCTGCTCACTGAGGGTCTGAGGATAAAAATAATCCCAGTGGGTAGCAACGGGAGACCGGTCCCTCTTTCATAGACCTGCTCCACTCCTCGCCCCTTGCAGCATGGGCGCGCTAGACAGACCTCATTTGAACTCCTCCATTAAAGGCGCGGTGGGCCACGCCTGTAATCCTAGCACTCTGGGAGGCCGAGGCAGGAGGATTGCTCGAGGTCAGGAGTTCGAGACCAGCCTGAGCAAGAGCGAGACCCCGTCTCTACTAAAAAATAGGAAAAAAAAAAAAAAAATTAGCCAGGCAACTAAAAATAGAAAAAATTAGCCAGGTGTGCTATTGCACACTGTAGTCCCAGCTACTCAGGAGGCTGAGGCAAGAGGATTGCTTGAGCCCAGAAGTTTGAGGTTGCTGTGAACTATGATGACCCCACCACACTCTAGCTGGGGCGACAGAGCAAGACACTGTCTCAAAACAAAACAAAGCAAACAAAAACTCCCAAAACTCCCCCATTAGGTACCTGGCTTAGCTTCCTAGAATTTCAGTCTGACAAGGGATTCTTTGGTGAGTGACTCACTGGGGGGAGTCTTTAGGAGAAACCTAAGGTGCTGAGGCAAGGGGAAGCCCAGCCTCAGCCCGATCCCAGGGGAGCTCTGGGGCATAAATTGCAGGGTCTTTCCTGCCTTGAGGCAAAGGAGCAGGGTGCTGGAGCCCACAGCCCAGTGGGTCATGGGAGCCCGGCCGCCTGGGTTGGAGGCGTAACTCCCACGCCCTCCTAGGCAAGGCGCTCTGCAGAAAGGAGCAGCAGGGATCTGGGTGGGGCACCCACAGCTGTTACTCTGCCTCGCCCACACCAAAGAAATGTCACTTGCTGGATGACAGATCACAGTGATTCTCCTTAGATTAGGTCCCTTCCTTGGATCTATGTGGTTCTTGCCGTGCGTGAATTCTATCTGCAACCATGCGAAGAATAATAAGGTTCACTTACACAAATCAGTCGCGGTTAGTGGTTTGGGATTGTGCAGCACAGAGGTTAATGAGTTTAGGTTATTGACCTACAAATCACTGGGATTTGGGGTGAGCTGACCCTTCCGTCTTCTTGGTAACCCACCAGCCCCAGAGCACTTTGGAGACACGATCTTATTCACGACCGACGACGACATTCTCGAGGCCATATTCTGTTCCGACGAGACGTTTGACATCGACGTGGAGGGCCCCGGCAGCCTGCAGTACGAGGAGGCGCTGAGGAGGCCCAGCACAGCTGATGGCGACAGGGACGAGCGGCCCTTCACCCAGGCCGGCCTGTGGGCTGGTGACCCGGTAGGACCCAGGACCGGGGGGACCCCTGGGTAGGTTTCTTCCCCTGACTCAGAGTAGAGCCGGGACAATGAAGATGGATGTCCCTTAAGCTGCTGGTGCCACTGTTTTGACATTTCCCATTTTTCTACTTCGTTGTTTTGTCCTGGATGTCATATTTCATTCTCTAATTATTTCTTATTTCTTATTTTTTTTTTAGCTGAAGTAAAGAAAGTATTCAAATTTTAATCAAAGCCCGGAGAAATCAGCTCCGTGTCATCTCTGTAACTTAGAGGTTGGCAGTCTCGGGGGAACCTGTGCTCTGGGTTGCGTTGTGATCACTCACTGTTGTTTTTGATGGAAGGCCCAGAAATGCCTTTAACAGGCAGAGTTACAATTAAAACAGTGATCATCATAGCCATGGTTTCTTGAACGCGTATCGTGATCCAAGCAGGGTGCACGGTGTCATTATTGTGTTTCACCCACATGGCAGCCCTTTAAGCAGAAACTATTTTCCAAATGACAAAGGCCCTTGTAAGCCACTCTGCCGGGGCCCACCCCGAGAGGGCAGGGGGGGAGCCTTCTCTCCGTGTCATGGAAGATCAGCAACGTCACATCTTTTCACTTCTCAGCTTCCTGGCTGTAAAGTAGTAGAGGCACTTTTGCCCTAATTTATGGTGCGGAGAGATAATGAGCAAATAGTTTATACATGAGACCCGAGAAGGGGCGTGTGGCAGCAGCCCCGCTCTGACTGTCTATATATAGACCAGGATTCTTTATCCTGGCCACCGAAGGAAGCTTTAAAAATGCAGATGCCTGGGCCCCACCCATAGACATTCTGATTCAGTGAACAGCCCAGGCTGAGAACCACTCCCTGGGGTTTGAATTCTTCCTTCTTCCCTCCCTAAACTCCCTCCCTCCCTCCCTCCCTCCAGGTCACTAGATAAAAATTTATTGAGTTCTTCCCTGTTCAAGAAAATCTCAACATGTTAGCTGTTAGCATCCAGCCCCTCCCCCACCAACAGGGGCTGCTGGCGGGATTCAGACACAAGGCTCTCTGGGCCTGCCCATCTCACTAGTCCTGGAGCTTCCACAAAGGCAGGAAATCCAAGAAAAGACACAGGCTGGGCGTGGTGGCTCACACCTGTAATCCTAGCACTCTGGGAGGCCGAGGCAGGAGGATTGCTCGAGGTCAGGAGTTCAAAACCAGCCTGAGCAAGAATGAGACGCCGTCTCTACTATAAAAAATAGAAATTAATTGGCCAACTAATATATATAGAAAAAAATCAGCCAGGCATGGTGGTGTATGCCTGTAGTCCCAGCTGCTCGAGAGGCTGAGACAGGAGGATTGTTTGCGCCCAGGAGTTTGAGGTTGCCGTGAGCTAGGCTGATGCCACGGCACTCGCTGTATGTAGCCTGGGCAATAAAGCGAGACTCTGTCTCAAAAAAAAAAACAAAAACAAAAACAGAAAAGACACAGGACTTACCTGGGCATTGGGTCGGGTTGGTGGGGGGGGCAGGATTATCTGGAAAAACAAGCAGCCAGCTATGTGGGTATCACTAAAGCCACTACCTTTTTCCTCTGCTTCTCCCCCAACCCGTGTGCAGGTCCTAGAGCTGGAGCTGCCACCCAGTCCCCCTGTCCCTGAAGTCACCACACCAGAGCCAGGCATCTACCATGGCATCTGTGAGTACCGGCTCCTGGGACAGTGTCAGGTGGGAGGAGGACTTTTACGGGCTGGGGAGAGTTGTAGTCACTTGGGACAGGGTTTCCTTGGACAGTTGCGCAGGTTGTACACTGTTCAGAGACACCAGGCCATGGGGGAAGTAGGGGCTAAAACCAGCAGGCGCTTGGCTCACTAGCTGTAACAGGGCTGCGTCACTCCAGAGGAGGGGCAACTCTTTGCCATTTGCCCTCCCAGAGAGGCATTTTTGCATTTTGCATGCAGGCACCCTACATGTTAGCTGTGACCCTGACCCAGGAGGCTGTAGCTGGCGCCCAGAAAGTATAGAACAGGAGGACATAAGAGCCAGAAGAGACGCAAAGCACCTGTCAGTGCAGTGGTTCAGGCTGTCTCTTCAAACCCCACCTCAGGGCAGGTGCGCCACAGGCGGGCCCAGGGTACCGGGTTTCTGACGTCTCAGAAGTCGGAGATCCAGACTTTTATGTGACATCTCCTGATCCTTAAATGTTGGTGGCTAATTTTCTAATGTTTTAAAATATCGCATGAGCCAAATAAAACACATATTGTGTGTCTGGCCAGCCAGCTGCCAGTTTGTGACCTCTGAGTAGACCCCATCTGGGTCTCTACCTCCTCATCTGTCTTCGTTTTCCACTTACCCTTCCAGACAGTTCCATCTTAATCCACACCATGCACGTCAGCGTCCGTCCCGGGCAGGCCTCAGGCCTGGGGTCACGGCTAACCGTGACCTCCTCCCCGCCATACCCTGTTCACAGCCCCCTGCAGCCTCCCCTCCTGATCCTTCCTGCCCCCGTGCCTGTCACCTGCTTCCAGCTAATCTTTGAAAACAAAAGATGTGACACTGGTGCCCCCGTCCCCAGCCTCCTCTTCAGAATGAAGCTGGAGCATTGCCGTGGGTTCTGGTGCTAGCCCCTGTCACACGCCTCCCCACGCCACCAGCAGGCTCCTGTGCAAGCCACGTCCTCGGCGTGGGATGCCGGCCCTGCGCACCCCACCCGGCGCTGCTCTTGGGGCCCTAGAGCAGACTCTGAGACGGAGTCTCCGGGGACGTGCTCTTAGGGGAAGGGCAGGAGGCAGGACTGGGCGGAGGGAGAAGCCCTCGGCTTCAGCCAGCGCCTCAGCCAGCACCACCAGGAGCTTGGGGGCTGGGAAGGCACTCGGGGTTGTCTGAGTTGGGGAGGAGGCTGGTCTTCACCCGTCTGCATCAGCACGGCATTGGGTGTGGGCTGTCCCTGAGGAGGAGCACGGCCTTCCGCAAGGCGACTGTCTTCAGCCACGCGCAGTCATGGTGGGGGCCCAGTGGTGAGCTGCTGGCCGTCAGCACTCCCGCCACTGGAGGACTAAGTCCTTTGGTCCTAGGGGTGGGATGGGGTCTGGGCAGTGTCTGGGTGTGCTCCACATCCCCTTCCTTTTTTTGTTAGAGACAGAGTCTCCCTCTGTCTCCCAGGCTGGAGTGCAGTGGTGCCATCTTACCTCACTGTAGCCTTGAGCTCCTGGACTCAAGCGATCCTCCTGCCTCAGCCTCCTGAGTACTTGGGACTACAGGCTTGTGCCACCACGCCCGGCTAATTTTTTTTTTTATTTTTTGTAGAGACAGGGTCTTACTATGTTGCCCAGGCTGGTCTCGAACTCCTGGCCTCAAGCCATATTCCTGCCTCGGTCTCCCAGAGTGCTGAGATTACAGGCCACCTTCAAGGCTACCTCTTTATGCAAGAATCAGCATCCCTCATGAAGCTGCGAGGTTCCAAAAGACAGCAATCAGTTTTTATTCAGTTTGGTGTTCCCTAAGTTCATCAGGATTCTTCTTTTTTTGGGTGAACAATGAATGGAAATTGAATTCAAACTGAGATAAGCAAAAAAGGCAATTTCTTGGCTTGTGCTACTAAAAGTTAGGGGTCACTAGTTTCCCACAAAGCTGGATCCAGATACGAAAGTGATGCCATCGAGACTTGGTGTCTCTCTCCTTCTTTCTGTCTTGTTTTCCCCCCTGCCCCTCTCCCACTCAGTCCTGTCCACGTAGAAACTCCTGGAAGCTCTGGTTTATCTAGCTTCTACCCAGAAGCCCCAGATAAAAGAGAACTTCTGTTTTCCCAGTAGGTCCAACAACTGTCCCAGAATGAAGTCTCTGGGCCTGGCTTGGGCCAGGTGCCCCCCGCCCCGAAACCCATCGCTGTGACTCACCATGGTGGGTGGCCGTGGCAGATGGAAAACACGGGTCACAGGCCCACCTCTGGAGCCCAGTGCGAGGGGTCAGCCACCCAGACAGTGTGGCCTGAGCACTGGGCGGTTCTCGGGAGGAGGTCAGAGTGCCACGTGACCTGGGGAAGAAGGCAGGCAGGCGGGATGCTGGCCAGGCAGGGGCAGCCCGTCCCTGTCCTCTGATGACGCTGTCTGTACATGTGCTTCCCGCTGGGAAAGCCTCCCGACCTTTCCCAGAGATGTCATTTCAGTGCCTTTGGGAATTTCACCCTGGAGTAGAGCTCAGAGACCTTTTCACTACAAGGACAAGTGTGATTTCTCTTCCCTCCTGCTCTCAGTAGGAAGGCGGGAGAGAGCCTCTCAGCCAACCGTGCTCCGCGTGTGTTTTGAGGCCTGCGATTCCCGCATCTGTCCTCTCTGAACCTTTGCCTTTTTCCTCGCTGTACCCCAAATCCTCAGCCCGCTTCCCCCGCCCGTGCAGATGGGGAGCTTCGATAAAGTGACCCCAGGCAGTGTGCCGGGGTTGGTAAATATGGCCAATCCTATTAATGTTTTGAAAGCGGAGATGTGACTTGCTAATTTGCAGATGACACTAATTTTGGAAGTTTTGCAAATATCAGCAGTGATGAATAAGAAAGGAGCTGAGAGGGCTGAAACATGGGAGAGAAATAACAAAATTAATTTCCATTTGTATAAATACTAATTGATACAGCAGAGGAAGGAAAATGAATATGGAACGTTGGGTATTAGCTCAAAAAGGAGAGTAATCACTTTTCGGATCTGCCCCAAATTCGATGGCATCGTAGCACAGCTTGCCAGGCAAACAAAGATATGGCAGGCTTGGAGCCGGCTGCCATCTCTTTTGCTTTCACAAGGGGAGGTGGCGTTGCGCCCTCACTCTTGGAAGTGGATTTCCAAATCCACGTCCTCCTCTACCTTCAGGCCTTCCCCATCTCAGGAACAGTACCCACAGCCACTCTGCCACCGGGGTCAAAGACTTCTCTTTCCTTTTTTTCTGTATCTGGGTCATTGAGCATCCTGGCAATGCTGTCTCCAAAACAGATCCTAAGCCTGTCCACTTCTCCCCTGTTTCCACCACTAGCACGCTCACCCAGGCCATCGTACTATGACAGCTTCCTCCCCGGTCTCCCTACTGAGTCCAGCTGAAGTGAGCTTTCTAGTATGCAAGTCAGCCAGCCATGGGGGCTCACACCTGTAATCTCAGCACTTTGGGAGGCTGAGGAGGGAGGAATGCTTGAGCCCAGAAGTTTGAGATCAGCCTGAGCAAGAGCGAGACCCCGTCTTTACTAAAAATAGAAAAATTAGCTGAGTGTGGTGTATGCCTCTAGATCCAGCTAATCAGGAGGCTGAGGCAGGAGGATTTCTGGAGCCCGGGAGTTCAAGGTTGCAATGAGCTATCATTGTGCCACTGCACTCTAGCCTGGGCAGCAGAGCGAGGCCCTGTCTCAGGAAAAAATAAAATAAAAAATAAGACACAAAGCAGATCATGTCACTCCCTGCTTAAAAATGTAACTTGCCAGTAGCTTCCCATTGCAGAGAAGAAAATTCAAACCTCTCATTGTGATCTAGACCCTGCCTAACTTTCTGATCTCATTTTCCTCTACTCTCCCCTCCCCCCATTGGCCACTTACTTCTAGCTATAGGTCAGATTTGTTCACCTCTCAGCCTAGAATGTTCTTCTAGGATTGAAAAAACATGGCAGGCTCCTTCTCAACACCCACGTCTTAGCTCAAATGTCACCTCCTCAGGACAGCCCTTGCTCTATCCCATTGCTATTTTATTTTCTTCTTGGTATTCATCATTCTGTGGAACTGTAGCATTTATTTATCATTATGTGTTTATTGATGGTCTTTGCTAGAATGAAAGCTCCTTTTAAAAGTTCAGAAACTTTGCTGTGTTATTTATCCCTGCTCCTCCATTGCCAAAAACAGGGTCTGGTACATAGTAAATGAGCAATAAATATTTGTTTAGCATTGACTGTGAATTTGGTGAAACCTAATAGTTTGATTGTGCCAGATCTACCTGTAGATATCTACTGAACTTTTCAATCGTGTGCTTAAAATCTGCACAAGAACCTTCATTGAGCTTCTATCAATCACAGTTTTAGGTCTGAGGATACATCGATGAACAAAACCAACAGGGTTCTGGCCTCAGGAAGCTTCCAATTTAGTGAGGGAAACTGATGAAAACTAACAAATAAGCGTAGAATATATTGTCAGGTTGCATCGAGTGCTATAAATGAAAGATCAAGTGGAGTGAAGTGTCGAGAGTGATGCTGTTTGAGCTGAGGTTATTAGGGGAGGCCTCTCCGGAGATGACATTTGAACATAGACCCATGATGAGAAGGAGTGCATCACTTAGCTTTTGCTACTGAACAGACCAACCCAGTGTTTAGTGGGTAATACAAGCACTGTTTGTTCATGATGGGTCAAAATTCAGCATCGTGGCTGGACAGGTTCTCTCTTCTGAGCCGCTCACGTGTCTAGCCCTCTGGCAGGTGGACTGGGCTGAGTGGCCTAGGATGTCTTTACCCACCGGCCTGGCAGCTGGGAGGCTCTTGGCCCAGGTGACAGGTGACTGGCTTAGCTGGGCTGCTTCACACACAGTCTCAGCTCCAAGCGCCGAGGGACAACAAACCGCAGGGCACATGTGCTTGGCAGCCCCTGATTCCACCAGGTTTGCTTCTATCCCATTTTCCAGAGCAAATCACGTGGCCCAGAGTCAGGACTGGGGAAGTAGACCCCACCTCTGGATGGGAGAAGTGGCAAAATCGCATTTTGAAAGGGCCCCTAGAGACACCGGGTGGGAGGAATTTGTTGCCATTTTGCACGGGACCAATGCCGTGAGACGCTGATGTGCCTGGTACCACGGTTGCCTCACATCTTTTTCCTCTGCCCCCAAGATGCTCACAGCTCCCTGGGCACTGTGAGAAGCAGAAGGATCTGAGGGCTGAGTTACAGAAAGTATGTTGGGAAATGTCAGGGACATAAGAGAGGACACTGAGCTCCAGGGAGGTTAGGCGACCCGGCCCCACTTCCTAGCTATAAAGACGCCCTTTCACCTCTCCGGCCTTCCAGATCCCCATCTGGGTTGCAGTGGACTGGGACCAGGTGGCATCCCGGCTGGCACTCTGCAAACACTGCACAGAGTGTGAGTCTTTTCAACTGGGGCGCCCAAAAGGGTGCTAAGATGAGCGGCAGATTCTCCCGGGGTAGAAGCGTTCATTGGTTCATTGGGCCTGGGCCTGCTCCAATGGGAGATGACCATTAAGGAGAGAGAAGTTCCACCCGTTATCAGACAGGGCTTGACCAGAGATTCATTTGATGTAAACTTTCTGGGCAAATGAATGACTCACCTGGGCCATTTTGCCACAGAAGGTCACTTCTAAATGGTCTCTGATAGAGCAGGGGCAAAAGGATGGAGGTGTCACTTCTTTTACCCTGAGTCCACGTGAATCCTTATGACGGTAGCCAATTTGCACAAGATGTCAGTTCCCGACATCGGGGTTCGCCGATGTAACCGCCTCCACTTAGTGACTTGCTTAATCATTCGGGCAGTTCATTTCTCCGTCAGCCAGGGAAGGACGTCTAGAGGTTGACAAACCTATCAAGGACAATAACTGCCACTGCTTCCAGTGCTTTAGATGTGCGTCTGCAATTTCATAGTGCTGGAACATTCGCTGTATCCCTGGGGGTTGCAGCTCTCTCTGAGTTTGCTGTGGCTGAACCGAGAAAGAAGGAGGCACATGCATATTTCTACAGAAATTATGATTCCATGAAAGATTTTGAGGAGATGAGGAAGGCTGGTATCTTTCAGAGTGGAGAGTGATTTTTGAATGTAAAGAATTTCTTTGGGTTGAGTTGCACAGGAGTTTGTCACTGACCTGTGTTCCGGAGCTATGAGATATGAGTATGTGGGCTAAGGAGTAGTTTCTCTTGATAAATAAACAATTAACAAATAAAAAACCAATCATTCCATCTGTACCGAGCTCCTACTATGTGCTAGGCACTGTGCCAGGCTCTGAGGACACAAGGGTCTAGAAAAACAGGTGGGGTTTCTCCCTCCAGGAGTTAACCAGCTGGCAGGGAAGATGCCAGATCACAAGATTACAGTGGTGATCAGGGCTTGGAAGAGGAAGTACCCAGGGGCACGGCAGGCTGCAAAGGGAGGTTTGACCTGGGGAAAGAAGCCAGGAGGGCTTCCCAGAGGAAGGGAGCTGGGAGCTGAAGGGTGAGTTCCAGAGGGAGGGACCAGCATGTGCAAAGGCCCTGTGGTGGGAGAGAGGAACATGAATATGAGCAACTGGAAGACAGCCTGGGTAGGCCCAGGGTCCCTGGTGCATAATGAGATAGGAGAGGCGCTAGAAGTCAGATGGAGAATGCCCTGTTGGCCAAACAGCATGAGAAGTGGCACAAGGGTGTTCAGTATGGGGCGGGTGGCATGATCTGATAGGTAAAGAGAAGGCCATGTGTAGGTTTGAAAAACACTAGTCCCTTCAGCCTGCAGACATTTCTTGAGCGTCAGCAGTGGCCTAGGCCTGAGGCCACTGAGAGGAAAGGTACAGAGCCTACCCTCGAGGCACTTTCAGTCTGGGTTCAAGTTGATAGAAGGAGGCTGAAGGTCACCCCTCTTCCTGTCTCCGTCTTAGATACCTCCTGCAGAGTGTCTGCAGCTGATGGGCCACTCTTCTTCCCGTTACAGGCCTTCAGCTGAACTTCTCTGCCTCCTGGGGGGACCTCCACTACCTGGGGCTCACTGGCCTGGAAGTGGTGGGGAAGGACGGCCAGGCCCTGCCCATCCTCCTGCACCAGATCTCCGCCTCCCCCCGAGACTTAAATGACCTGCCCGAGTACACCGATGACTCCCGGACCCTGGACAAGTGAGTGGCTATCAGAAGGTCAGCTTTCATGGCCGCATGGTGCCAGGGACCCTTTCCAGCGTCTTAGACGTCAGACACAAACATCAAATGGCATGTCACCTCTCCTGGCCACCCTATGGAAAGGGGGGGAGAGCGTCCCAGGGCCACACAGCTTGCAGTGGTAGGCAGGATTCAAAGGCAGGTCTTCGTGCTTCCAGACACCGCTGTGGTTTGTTCTCTCCACTCTCCTGAGCGCAGTGCCTCACACACAGCAGCCGCCTGTAAACCTCTGCGGTGGACGGCTCCGCGTCTACGCATGAGTGACCCAGGCCTCTCGGGGCGCTGAGGTTGGAGGTGATTGCTGAGCAAGTCTCCTCAGGCAGGTGCAGCTACACTCTCCCCCTCGCTTGTCAGATTTCATAAGCGAAGGTTGGATCCAGTCGATACGGGAACAAGCCTCAGCAATAGCACTGATCCACAGGGACCTTGTGACCGACAAACCAGCGCTCAGGCCCCCTGCGCTGGGCAGCTGCAGGGCCTGGGCACTGCCTCAAGGTGTGAGCGAGAGTCTCAGGGAGTCAGAGTCATGAGAGTTCAAATCCCTCTCCGCCCCACGCCAACCATTGAGTAAGTCTCTTAACCTCGCCAATCAAAACAGTACTGGTAATAACAATAGTAACTGCTTCTATAGCTGCCATTTATTGAGCACTTATTAAATGCCAGGCACTGGACTATGTTAAGCAAGTTACAGATGTTCATTCATTTAAGCCTAAAACAGCCCCATAAGGAAAGCGGTATCATCACCCCTACTTTACTGATGAGGAAACTGAGATTTAGGGAGGCTAAAACCGGCCAGAGGCTACCCCGGCCAATTAAGTGGCAGAGTCATGATCTGAATGCAGGCCTATGTGACACCAATACCCATGCACCTAACCACTGAGTTATACTGTCCCCCCTTCTTGGTTTCCTTCTCAGTGAAATGAGGCCCATAATTCTCCTGGCTGGGGGTTAGGAAGGGGATTGTCACATTGCACCCCACCCCTTGGCCTGCGTGCATGAGGCCACGCATGGGGTCAGTAGAGGGCTCCTCCCTGCTCTCCTTTAAGGTGGCCCTGAATCGTGGCCCTCACCCCTACCTACCGACATTGACTGCTCATGGGCTGCTCTGAGCCCCCGGATCCTGGCCCGTCACCTTCCTGATGACTTAGACTTGAAACCCATGTACCCAGCTCCTGCCCAGCTACAGAAGTGATCAACACATGGCCCGGCGTGTTCATCCACCCACCCCCTTACCACCCCTTTGTCCCGATGATCGGGCGGCAAATGCCAGGCCTGACAGCATTCCATCTCTACATATTACAGGGCGTTTCTCTAAGCAACAAGAACTTTAAAAAGAAAACATCATCTCAGTGCCACTGTTATACTTTAAAAAGTTACCAGTGATTCCTGAGATTACCAGACCCCCAGGCAGGTCCGTGATCCCCTGGCGGCCTCCCTCCCGCTTTGTTAGCGGTGAGCGTGATCACTTGCATTGAGATCCGCACAGGCCCGCGCGTTGGGATCGGTTGACGCGTCCCTTAAACCTCGTGCAATCTCTAGTTGCCTTCCATCTTTTCTCTCTCTTTTTTGTTTTTTTTCATATAAATTTATGTCTGTTGAAGAAACCAAGTGGACTTTGCTGGTTGCATCTAAACTGGTTCCTCGGTCCCTGTATTTCTGGTAAATTGTTGATTAGATCTAGAGGCCTGATCAGATTGAGGTTTGAGCATCGGGGCAAGATGACCGTGTGGATGCTGTGAGTGTGTCAGGACGTGGATAGTGTCCGCTTTTCAAGCTCTTTGTGATGACGGCAGCCAGTTCTCCTCCGCGCCCAAGTCCGCTAATTCGTTAGAGACTGCAGTATGGTAACGCTCCAGTCTTATCGTTCCTGTTTTCATTTATTTGCTGAAATTACTGCAGGAAAGAGAAAATTATCCTCAATTATTTGGTTACTCTGCGGTATAATTCAAACAGGAAAGGCAGCCTTTGTTCCTTCAATTTTCAAAATAACTAACTGTTTCTCTAGCGTCTTCTAAAACATTTGTCTGTTTGTTTTTGAGTATTATTATACATGTATGGGTTTAAACTTACAGTACTGTGTTTGAAGGGTTTTAATCCTTACTGATGCTCAAATGGTCCCCTCTTGGACACTGGGAGCTCCTGAGTCCTTTTGACATAGTCACCTCTAACAACTTTCTTGCCTTTTGATGTGACAGGATGTTCCAGGCTCAGCTTATATATTTCTTGTCCCAGACCTGGAATCAGCCATTTCCCCCAAGAAGCCCTGATTCCTTTTAGTGGGAAATGGTATTTAGAGACCATAATCTAGCCACGAGGGATGCACATTGCTACTGGCTTGGTCGCTGTTTCCAGGGATTTTTATGGACAGGGCGAGGAATTCGTGTAGATATCCCCGAGTGTGTCTGTAGGGCCTCTTTTCACTGCCAGCTATAAATTCTTCAGCAATTCTCTCTGCTCACCGGGTTGGGTGGCAGTTTTGCTATGGAGGCAGCTCCATTTCTAGGACAGAAAGGTAATTGCTTTTAGAAAGAAATAAAAGGTTCTCTCGTGGTAATCCTCAGTCAGCTTAGTTCCATAAACATCCCAGTGTTGAATTGCTGAATTTCTTCAGTTTTAAGATGCCAGCAATTGTAAGACACATCATCCATCAATTTAATAACAGCCTTTTAGAGAAGAAAGAAACATTACCTCCTTGGATGAACACTTAGATTTATTCTAAATCCAAAACTTTAAAATATAAAAGGAAAAAAAGTTGATTTGAAAATCTAGGCAGTACGGCAGGAGGCTGAGTTTCTCCCAGTGCAGCAGCCTCGAGGTACCAGGAACCCAGGGGTGGGGAGGAGAGAAAGCTCAGGAAGTTGGGAGGGAGAGGACACGGGCTGCTCAAGAGGCTGACAGCTGGGCCCCTTTCTGGGGCCAGGCCTCTGAATGGCAATGCCGGACATGTGGCCAGAGCCATGAGGACAAGGTGTGGGGTCTGTGCTGAGGCGCGCTGGGCTGTCCCAAGCAGCCAGAAGCAGTATGGTCCTTGGGACAAACACAGGCAGGCTTGAGGCAGAGGAAGGATGTCCCAATCAGAGGAAGCGGACGGGAGTGCAATGGGGCTGAGGTGACAGGCTCAGGACAATGGCCGGGAAGAGCACGCGGGTTCTGGGGGTGCCCTCCCAGTGGTTCGGAGCCTGCCTGGGATTCCCAGGCTGCGTGGTGACACAGAGCCACCTGCCCCTGCTTGTACTTGTCCCAAGCTAAGAGCTGCCAAGTTCACCCTGGAGCTTTAGGATGTCCCTTAATGCAGCACAAGAAAGAAGGGCCACGTTTCCTTCCAAATATGCCATGAAGTCAGCACAGCAACTGTACAGGCAGTTCGGGAAATTGAGAAATATATTCACCTCCATACCCTCTGACCCAAATGTGCTTTTCACTTCTGTACAATCCCCCCTGGTCCTTGTCATCATTTTACAGCACTATAATCAGTGTCCCTGCCGTCCCGTGGCCAGGCTTTTCCATGTCTTGCAGAGTCCTCGTGAGCGTCATGTCACCCATTAGACGCCACACTTTATCCCAGGTCAGGTGGGTTTTTAAAAAGAAAAAATAATACTTAGCCATTTCCCTATTTTGAGATCATTTAGGTTATCTTTTTTTTTTTTTTTTTTTTTGCCAGCGTAATTAGCACTGTAATGACTATCTTTGTACAAATAGTCCTTCCAACATGTTGAATAAATTTTCATTAGGGAAAAAAAAAATCCTAGAAATAGGATCACTGAGTTTAAGAATTCTGAAAAAAATGACACATTTTCCCATTTAAAAAAAAAAAAAAAACCCTGGGGATTGTTTCACCACTCCTGTAACAGCATAGGCTGGTTTTCTTTTTCCTTTTTTAAAAATTTTGTCAAATTTCACAGATGAGAGATGACTCCTCACTGTGGCTCTAATTAGTCACACCTCCCCCCAGTGAGCCTGATCCCCCCAGGCCCTCGAGGGGCATGGGGGTGCCCTGGGGGGCCGGGCAGGGGACGCCCCACTCTGCCCCGCCCCAGCCTGCCGCCCCGCCCCCGCTGCGCGCAGGTTAGTCGACGGCACCAACATCACCATGGAGGACGAGCACATGTGGCTGATCCCCTTCTCGCCCGGGCGGGACCACGTGGTCTCCATCCGCTTCGACAGAGCCGAGAGCATCGCAGGCCTGCGCTTCTGGAACTACAATAAATCTCCCGAGGACACCTATCGAGGGGTAAGCCGGGGACAGCGGCCACGCTCCGTCCACTGTCAGGGAGACGGCACCTTGATGAATGGCTGGCGTGGCTGCCGGAGAGGACTGTAAATCCTCTAGAACTTTCCAAAGGGAGCTGGGGGCGTAGCATCCAGGGAGGGCACGAGCCGCTGCTGCTCTCTGCAAACAGCGGACGCAGACTAGAGAGCCCAGGGCGGCCTCGGGAGATTGCAGAGCCTTGTTCCTTCTGGCGATGGGGGGCCCTCAGCAGGCCTGGCCCCCGCCCCGTCTCGGCCACCTACGGCTCTGATATCCATTGAGCGCCTCTGTGGCCAGGCCCGCGCTGGGCTCTCACGTGCATTTGTCATTGCACCGACCTCGTCCCACCTCCGGAGCGGGTGTGATTGCCCCCGTCTCTCGGGTATTCAGCTGACGCTCGGGAAGTTTCAGTCACTCGCCCAAGGTCACACAGCTGGAGTGTCCATGCAGGGCCACCAGGCCCGGAGCCCACACTCTGTGATTTCCACGTGGTGGTCTGCTCCGGCCGGGCGTGAAGAAGCTGCGGGCTGCTAGGCCACAGCTGGAGGGAAGGGGAAGACGGCTCTGGAAGAGCCCCTTTCTGCCGGCCTTTCTCACCTCAGGTGGCTACGGGGGATGCACGTTTGGTCCCTCCCGTCACGTAAGGCCACCGAAAAGGCAGCAATGCAGTTAGGGCGTCAGGAGAACAGGAGTCTGGTCTCTGCGCTGACCCTGACCAGCCGTGTGACGTCCGGCGAGGGGCCGGCTTTCCCCGGGCTGTGTCCTGGCCTGTGAAACGAGGCAGGGCGACACCTACCTCGGGAGGGTTGGCGTCACCGCTGCCATGCGAAACAACAAGGCCAGGACTCGGTCCTGGTGATCCCCAGGCCTGGGAATCTCCTCTGTGATACCCGTAGGGCCTCGAGGACCCTGTCACGTTTACTGCAGTGAGGTCGGCAGCCCTCGTGGCGTCGGGGAGCCGAGCCGGCGCGTGTCTGGGCCGCTGGCTCCTCTGGGCGGGCAGTTTGCACGCCCTCCTGCGGCCGCCGCGTCTCTGTGAGTGCTCCCTCAGGCTCAGCATGTCGAAAAAGTCAGCTACATTGGCACTACAAAACCATCTTGCGCCTCAAGTTGTGCCCTTGGGCCTTTACATTCCCTTGAGCAGATCAGGGTCTCACGAGCTGAGCTTCTGAGACCGAGTTCCTGCTCCCCAGGTCTGGGCCCCAGCAGCCCCAGGGCCAGTGACAAGGGCCACCGCGTGGTGAGGGAGATGGGATGGGATGGCACGTGGCCTGAGGGGGCTGTAACTGAGATGCACCACCCCCCACAGAGGCCCTCCCGAGCACCCTGGTCATGGCCCAGCAGGCGTGTGGTACCAGGGCCCTTGGCCTCTTGGAACTTCTGTTTCCTTGGGTGGAGCTGATAATAGAAGCCACCTCCCTGGGAATGAACCGAGGACGGGTGACCAGCTCTGCCTGGGGAAGTCACAGCTGCTTCCCGGGGGAGGTGTTGGCCCTCAGGGGTAGATGGGAGCTTCCCGGGCCTCTGCTTTGCTCTGTGACCCTGGCAGCTCCAGGCTCCATCCCTCGGGCTCCAGGCCCAGCAGGTGCCCCTTTGAGGCAAGTGGCAAAACTCTGGGGTGCGTGATATGTCAGCCTTGAGGATGGAGGGTGGACAGGTGCAGAGGGACAGAGACCAGGTCCACGTGCAGCTGCGCCTGCGGCCAGTGAGCTCACACTTCCCGGTTTATGCATCCTATGAGTGACTGACATGGAGGGGCTGCCCCCAATGCTGAGGGAATGAAGGGCCCCAGGGGCACATGAGACCCAGGGCAGCCCCCCTTCTTCTCAGCAGCTCCTGAAGGGGAAGCTCCACCATTTCATCTACAGCTGCACCCGCGTTGCTGGCTGTGAAGGTGGAGGAAGGTGTTGAGGAGAAGCTGGCTCTGGACTCTGTAGTGAGAAAGAGGGGGCCGGCCACCACCCCTCTGCCCACCTGCCCTCTCCCGCCCAGAGGCTCTGAGACTTACTGGTACATCTGGCCATCTGGCTGGAGAGCTCTGGCTAGAACAGGGGGCAGGTTGGCCCAAATCCTCATGAATTCACTAAGCTCTTAGTAAGCACCTACTATGTTCCAGGCCCTGAGACAGACACAGAGATGGTCCAGCTGGGGTCTCTGTCGTGAGAGAGCCCCAGAAACCACTGAGGACTCTGCAAGGCAGTACATGCATTCCCCCTCTCCCCCAAAAAACGAGCTAAGTGACATGAGAAGCAGCATCAGGAAGTAGCTGATCGTGTCCTAAGGGAAAGTTCCAGGAGAGGTGATGATATGTGAGCCAGGATTTGAGAAAGGAAGAATGATAACACCCATGGAGTGCATATTTTGTGCCAGGCACTGTTTAGGACACTTTACTCAGTTATCTCATTACTGTGCCCATTTAACAGATGAGGAAATCAAGGCATAGGGAAGTTAAGTAACATCCACAGCTGCTGCTGGTGGATGTTGGAGCACCTGAGTCCATGCCCTTGGTCACCATGTCATACTGCCCCAGGCTGCTGCAGGTGGTTGGGTCTTGGCCCAATCAAGTGCCACCCCTGGAACTTGTGGCCAGAGAATGTATGTACATGTCCACTGCGGCAGGGGCATGGCTTATCTTGTCCTCTGCTCTCTGCCCAGCGCCTGGCACCGAGTAGGGATGACACTGGGAAGTGGACCTTGGACAGGTGGCTCTGGCTCAGGAGAAAGTTCCAGACCAGGCTGTGTCTCAGGGGCTGGGGCCTTCCGTGGTGAGTGCCAGCTGCCCCAGCCCCGGCCAAGTCAGTCTCGCAGCCCACCCCGACTGGCTTCTTCCCTTCAGGCGTGCTATTTCTTCTGTTTGCTAGGCCAAAATCGTGCACGTCTCCCTGGACGGCTTGTGCGTCTCCCCTCCGGAGGGCTTTCTCATCCGGAAGGGGCCAGGCAACTGTCATTTTGATTTTGCTCAAGAAATCCTCTTCGTGGACTACCTGCAAGCTCGACTGCTGCCCCCGCCGGCCAGGAGGTAAGGGGGACAGGGGGACCGGGCACAGGTCCTCCCCGAGCCTGAGCCCGCGTGCTCTGTGACTCACTCTGAAGTGTGTACCGAAAGGGTTTTGAAACGATGATCAAACGCGTTGCTTTTCAACTTGGCCGTTTCCTAAAGCTCAGCCAAGCCTCCCCGGAAGCCTGTGGGATGTGCCGGCCTTGTCTGGGGATGTTTGGCTTTCTCACAGTCCTGAGCGCTTAAGATTTTAAATACTGTGTCGCGCATCCCGCTGGGAAAAAGAGGCTGCAGCCGGCCTGTTCCAGAAATGCCAGAAATGCCCGCTGGCCAGGTCGGGGAAGGCCTTGCTTCTCTTGTTTCTGTGTTCCTGATTTAGAAAGATTCAAAGAGAAAAATAGAGCCTAATATCTCGTGGATTCGCGGGGATTTCTCAGCCCCAGTCTCAGCTGCGTGAAGTTCATAACGATTTGTAAATGTCACGTTAAGAGTACTCATTTAAACCCCCTGATGTCCAAACACCAGAGGCCAAGCTCTCCAAATGAAACGAGCTTCCCTCTGCCGTGGTGGGGGTGGCTTGTTGGGATGGTCACTGGGAACAGTCAATTAATTGTAACACTGCCCTTGAAATTGAAGAGAACCGGGCGAGGGCTGGAGGGCCTTGACGGTGGACCAGGGAGCAGAGCATGGCGGGGAGGCTGGCGGAGGAGTCTGTTTCTGGAGGGCCTGCCGGGTGCTTGGTATCCGTCCTTTGGGGAGTCCCTCCCACCACCCAAGTAGGGAGTATTATGCCCATTTTACAGATGTAGGGACTGAGGCCCAGGCTGGTGGAGGCAGGTGCCCAGGATCGTGAAGCCAAAGCCTTCATGGCCCCCCCCACCTTCCAGCCTCCTCTCACTCCCCTCTCCCCATCCTGCCCTGGACTCCGGCCCTCTGGAGGTCCAGCTCCTTCCCACCTCGGGGACTTTGCTCTGCTGCTTCTCTGAGTGGAAGGCTCAGCTCTGACGTTCCCATGGCTGCCTCCTCCGAGAGGCCTTCCCGGGCCACCCCCTGAGGTACCCTGCCCCCCCCCCACTGGGCCCTCCGCCCATCACCCCGGCATGGGTCTCCTGTGGCTCTCAGCGCAGCGTGGACTCTCCTTGTTCGTGGAGGCAGCAGAGTGGGCGCGGATAAGAGAGTGGGCAGTGGTACCAGACCACAGGTCACATGCCAGTTCTGCCACCTACCAGCTCCATGGCCTTGAGCAAGTGACTTCATTTCTCATTGTTCCTGTTTCCTCATCCATAACCCAGGGCTATCAAATACCCACCCCCTAGGGTAGTGTTGAGGAATAAAAGAGTCCATGTCAGGAAAGCCCGAGTGCCTGGGTCCCCAGCACAGCCTCCTGTCGGCGTGGCAATGCCTGCCATCTGGAATGGGAACCCCCGGGAGCAGGGCCTCATCTGTCTGCACTGCTACATCCCGGGGAATGCTCAACTGCCGTACTGCCTCGGTCTGGTGCCCGGGCAATAACTGGCCAGTGACTCTGGGCCGTTGTGAACTTCGTCATGTGCTGTTTTGTGCTCTTTCAGGCTCGACAGGAACAGCCTGGAGCGGGCGAGCATGGACTATGAGGCGCCGCTGATGCCGTGTGGCTGTATCCTCCTCCTCCTCCCAGCCTGCCGCGCAGCCCGGGCCCCAGGGCAGGCTCTGGGCCTCAGCTGCCCGGCCGGGGTTTCAGGCAGCCACAGCAAAGGCAGCTGGAGTGCCATGCAGGGAAACTGAGGCAGACAATAGGAGGACTCCTGGGTTCCCCAGCCCCACTGGGTGCTGCTGGGACTGGGGCAGCCATGCGACTTCCAGGTCCCATCTCCTGGCAGGCAGAGGCTGCAGAAGGCAGCACCCAGGACTCCAGCTGGGGGTCGAGGGTAGAAAAGCTGCAACTGGGCCCAGGGACTGGACCAGGGGCTGTCCTGGAGCCAGGCAGGGACGAGGTGAAGACAAGAGTGGCCTAGCACTGTTCTCAGTGCCTCGCCGGTCTTCACACCGTCCTCACATCAGCCCTGTGAGGCGGTACTGCTAGCAACCCCATTTCACAGCTAGGAAGACTGAGGCAGGAGAGGCTCAGTCAGTTGCTCAGGGCTATCCGGTTGGGAAGGTGTAGGACCAGGTTAGTGAACCCAGGCAGCCTGGCTCTGAGGCCCGCTCCCAAGCTAGCTGGTTCTCCTAGAAGCACTGCCTCTCGCTATGACACTGCCTGGGAGCCACCTCACCCTTCTCGGGTCTCCTGCCCTGCAGGCTCCTGGGAGCAGGGGACAAGGCCTGGGAAGGGCTTGATGCCTGGTTGTACACGTGGGTTACCCTGGCACGGCCCACACCCCCTGATGCTCTAAGGCTCATGTGTCCCCCCTTGTAACCCCCTGCATACCTGAAAAGGGTGGAGGAGGGAACAGGTACTCTGTTCTTATCATTCCACAGCCAGGGAAACTGAGGCCTGAGACGGGGAAGCAATCCTTCAACACCATCCAATGAGTTTGTGACACAAATGTGTCCCCATCCTGCCTGCTCCCTGGAGAGCACCCTCGGCTTGGCGTATCTCCCAAGGCCTGGAGAAAGGTTTTGAATTCTACACACACACACACTCACATGCACACGCACATGCAGTTTAAATTAAAGAAACTTTGATGCCACCTATATTTTGATAGGCTTTAGTCTCAGAGAGAGAAAAACGTTTTCTCTTTTTCATCAACGTAATCCAGAAAACCCTTGTTATCTTTGTCATTGTTTTACTTTGTTCTCCAAAAAATTAAGCCTTATTTCCTTAATAATGTTCCCCAGTCATTTTCCAGTTCCAGCTGCTGACCAGCTGGGGCGACCCCTATTACATCGGTCTCACGGGCTTGGAGCTGTATGACGAGCGGGGGGAGCGAATCCCCTTGTCGGAGAACAGTATCCTTTTCAGGCTGGGAAGGGGCTCCGTCCAGACCGGAGGGAGCTCGGGAGGGTCTGGACAGGGGTAGCATCCTTGAGTGCAGAGGGAAGTGTCCCTCTGGGGACCAGAGCCCCAGCGGCCCAGGCAGGGGGAGGTGGCAAAGCAGAGAGCAGCACCCTGCCGGCCATGGAGAGCGGGACTTCCGCCAACCGGAGTCCTGTGGTCAAGCGCACGGGGAGTGGCTGCCACCTGCAGCCCCCTCGCAGAGAACCGTGGATCTTTTGGGGTTCTAAAGCCTCTGACTTTTTGCGCTGTGTGCTGAATTTATTAAGTATGGAACCCTTTGCTTATTGTATACCCGCACCAGAATTTGCAAACTGTAAGCCCGGCGCATTTTAAAATATTTTAAATTGCCTCTAATATTTTTAAAAATCAGGAGGTTTCACATGAAAACCCTGCTGCCCAGCTGCTCCCTGAGAAATCGGCAGCACGAGGCCCGTGGTCATGTATAGCGATGATGGCTGCACCTGAGTATCCACTGCCTTTTGTCCCCTGGCACATCCTTCCAAGTCCCCATCCCTCCCGTTGTTGTCTGCCAGGCCCCCAAGACATATTGTTAATATTTACTAGGGCCTCACTCTGTGCCAGGTACCGTGTCAGGGCTTGTTACTTGGTGCCTGGTTTGCCCTCACAACGATCTTGTGAAGTGAGTGCTGTTATTATCCCATTTTACAGATGTGGAGCCCGAGGCACAGAGAGGTTG
The DNA here is from genome assembly GCA_008750895.1 of Mirza zaza. Classification (NCBI taxonomy): domain Eukaryota; kingdom Metazoa; phylum Chordata; class Mammalia; order Primates; family Cheirogaleidae; genus Mirza; species Mirza zaza. The sequence continues at coordinate 15,117 of VSMD01134957.1, read as the reverse complement.
AGTCATTTGCCTAAGTTCACACAGCCAGTGAGTCTGACTCCAGATGCCGGCTTTTAACCACCAAGATATCCTGCCTCTCTTTTATGTAATCTGTCCTGACACCTCTAGGCTCTGAGTCAATAATCCCAACCCACCACAGTTAGGGAAATGCCAGAGCAGGTTATGAAGTCTGCCTTGCATCTGCTCGGGGGGGGGGTCCCTGGGCTCCAGCTGGATCCCTTTCTGCCTTCTCCCAGTGCCATGACACTCCTCAGCTGGGATTAATGATTCTTGATGGTTTTGATCATTATTAGTAATTGCTGGGATGTGTAAGGCTCCACTGGTTTTACTAAGAGGGCTCACATCCCATGTCCTCTGAGATCCTCACACCAGAAAACATAGAATTTTTTTTTTTTTTTAAACAGAGTCTTGCTCTGTTGCTTGGGCTAGAGTACCGTGGCGTCAGCCTAGCTCACAGCAACCTCAAACGCCTGAGCTCAAGGGATCCTCCTGCCTCAGCCTCCCGAGTAGCTGGGAGTATAGGCATGCGCCACCATGCCCGGCTAATTTTTGCTATATATTTTTAGTTGACCACTTAATTTCTTTCTATTTTTAGTAGAGATGGGGTCTCGGTCTTGCTCAGGCTGGTTTCGAACTCCTGACCTTGAGCGATCCACCCGCCTCGGCCTCCCAGAGGGCTAGGATTACAGGCATGAGCCACCACGCCCGGCCAACATAAATGTTTTCATGCCCATTTTACAGATGAGGAAACAGGCCCGGGGGGAGGGGGTTTGTCATGTGGCTCACCCAAGCTCAGGGTCGTAATGGCAGAGCCGGCGCTGGAACCCAGGCTCTGCAGATCCACAGCAGCGCCCATGGGTGGAGTGGCGACAGCTGGGCCAGCTGCCGCAGTCCCGCCACATGGCCAGGGAGACAGTCTTGGCGTGGTCCTCACGTTCAGCCACCACCCTGTCCCCATCCGAAAGAAAACCCCCGAGGAGTTGGCCCTTCGCTCTCCAAAGCAGCAACAGCGTTTTTGTTCCCACCTCTGGCAGTTCCGTGCAAGTCCCTTTTCAGCCAGCGCTCTGCGTGGTTTCCACCCCTTTGTGCTTGAAACCGGCCGGCCCTCACCCGCCCGCCCGCTGCCCTTGGCCTCCGCGTGCCCGGTTTCCCGGGAACACGTCTAATTTAGCTGTCAGCTCTCGGGCCGCCCGGAGCAGCAGGCCCGCCAGCCCCAGCGGCCCCGAGCCGCCGCCAGCCTGATGGAGGCTGACAGCCCCGGGAGGGGCCCGCCGCGCCGAGCACGCAGCCTCGTGGTTATGGCAGCTTAGACACCCCTCAGACATCGCCGCCTTCCCCGACAGCGTGAACTCCCTTGAGGGCGTGAGCGGGGACGTCCGCACCCCGGACAAGCTCGTCGACCAAGTGAACGGCACCAGCGACGGCAGGCACATGTGGCTGGCCCCCATCCTGCCAGGCCTGGTGCGTTCCCACCCCGGGGCGGGCAGGGGAGCTTTCTGTCCCTGGTCTCGGTGACACATCTTTCTTCTAAGGTCAAGTTAATCTCAAACAAGTCAAGATGCTTGAGAGGGAGCCGTCAGAAAGGCTTAGGTCTTTGCTAACTGCCTGCTGGGCTCGGCTCTTCCGGGCCAGCAGTTCCTTCTCTTTGCTCTGGGGGAGGTCAGTATACAGCGACCCAGGAGCTAAAGGGGCCACAGGGGAATCTGAACTCTGAAGCCAGGACCCCCCATGCAGTAGCCTGAGGGCTTGGGGTCCCTGTGGACACCCCTCTCCGGTTCTCTGTTCTGCCTCCCTTTTCTCTGCAGACAGCCCTGCCCTCTTCCTCCCCCCCCCTCCCTGCACACTCTGCTCCTTCCTGTGTCACCACGCATGGGACCCCAACCTGGCCACCCTGTCCCCTCTCTGGCCCCAAATCTGCCTGGTTGGCTCTTCCAACCAACTGACTCAGTTTGCCGAGTCTCAAGCCCTGCCCTTGGCCCTGCTGATCTTTATGTCGCTCTTGCAGTTGGACTCAGCTGGGCAGGCATCCTTGCCATGGGACGGTGGGAGGCAGACCCTCCCCGAAGCCCCACCCTGCCTCGGGCCAGGACCCGGGCAAGACTGAGGCTGCAGCTGTGGCCAACAGGGCATGCTTATGTCTCTATTAGATCTTGCAAGGGGTCCCCTAACATTTGAGAGTCTTTGTTGGGGGGTGGGGAGGGCGCTGTTGGGTCCAATCTTGTGAGGTGACTCTGCCCCGGAGCTGGCCAGGCCCCTGCACACGCCCCCAGCAGAGGTCCAAGGACACATGCTGGTGCTTTTGCTCTGCTCCTCATTTATGCCTCGGGGAAAGGACAAGCAGGGGTTGGGCGAGCGGATTGCCTGTGGCTAGTGCTCCACTTGAGTTGAGGACTGTCCCTTTCGCCCGTGGGGGACCCAGCCTGTTTCTGGGCCTGAACCGGGGGAAGGCCGAGGATGTTCCCAGCTCTCTGCTGGCGTTTCAGTGAGGGCCACACCAGCCCCAAGAACACAGGCCCTCCAAGAGCCAGCTCAGCAGTTTGTTGCAAACGCAGCCACACGTGACCTGACTTCAGATGAGGGGGGCGGAGCTCCCGGCTGGTGACAGGGCCGGCGCTGCCTCAGCCTGCCTCGCCCCCGGCCACGCCTGGCGCCCCCGGCCCAGCCGAGCGCCTCTGTTTCCAAACACGCCTGTTTTAATTAGTTCTGCTCTCTGACAGGTAAACCGGGTTTATGTGATTTTCGATCTGCCTACCACCGTGTCAATGATCAAGCTGTGGAATTACGCGAAAACACCCCACCGAGGGGTGAAGGAGTTTGGCGTAAGTACTTATTAGCTGGATTTTTTGAGATAATTATGCTCGTTGGTAATTAGGCCGCCGGCAATTATCATTTGTCGCAGTTTGAGTCACTTCTCTCTGTTGCAACCTTAGACACAAGTGCCCGGTCCTCAGGGGCAGGGAAATGTGCCATCCAACCGTCAATTCAAAGCCTCCTGGCAGTGAGCAGACAGTGGCTTTTCTTTCATCTTTTCCTCTGGAATCCCACTGGTTTGGGGAGGCGACGCTGAGATGGGGAGAGCAGGGACCCCGGGGGCCAGAGACCCGAGGCTGCCTCCCCGCTCGGCCCCTGGTGCCAACAGCATTTCAGCCTCCGAGCCTCAGCTTCCTCGTCCGACACTGGGCTGACGGCACGTGCAGGTCTGAAATCTCCAGCCAGGCCGGGCACACAGTAGGCCCTGTCGCCGACACCCGTCTTCCAGGGGAGAAACCTCGGCTCAGAGCGGTCACCTGCTTTGCCCAAGGTCGGTGCGGGAGGGAGGGAGATCCGTCAGCCCCGCCTCTGTCCGTGCAGCTGCTGGTGGACGACCTGCTCGTGTACAACGGGATCCTGGCCATGGTGAGCCACCTGGTGGGGGGCATCCTGCCCACGTGTGAGCCTACAGTGCCCTACCACACCATCCTCTTCACCGAGGACGCGAGCATCTGTCACCAGGAGAAACACACCGCCATCAGGTGCGCCCTGGCCAGACCCACGGCCTCCCCGCCAGCCCTAACGAGGACGGGTGGGCGGCCGGACATGCGGCCTGGAGCCTGACTGCATCTGTGTCTCCCCTCCCCCAGCAACCAGGTGGAGGACCAGGACGTCCAGATGATGAACGAAAACCAAATCATTACCAACTCGAAAAGGAAACAGAGTGCCGCTGACCCAGGTCAGTGGCGTTTCCTCGTCCAGAGCATCCGGCTTCCGGGGTCTGGTCTAACTACAGACGGGGCTGGGGCCCGGGCCTCCTGCCCTCACCCTGCCTGCCTTCAGACCCCACCCAGGAGCCCGCCCAGGGGCTGGGAAGGGGCCGATGGGGACAGAACCTCGGGAGCAACATGTCACCTGCCTCCTGCAGGCACCTGTCCCATGGTGCGGCTCCCTGTAGCCAAGAGCTGCGAGTACCAAAGGGACAGGCGGGCAGGGCGCAAGTACTATGTGGAAGGGGCTTGCCCTGTGCCGTGGGAAGCCGGTAGAGGGTGCCCGAGGCTTCCCAGAGGGGTGACATTTGAGCTGGGTGCTAGAGGATGCGAGGGTGTGCCCGGCAGCTGGGCAAAGGCCGGAGGGCTGGCGTGGCGGGGCCCACTCCAGGCAGAGGGAAGGCCCAGCGTGGCAGGTGCCTAGCGTGCGGGGCTGCTCTCCAGGGGCCTTGAATGGCAAGCCAAGAAGTCCAATTTCACCCTGAGGGCATGGGGCACCCCTCAAGGATTCGAGGTTCAGTAACTGGTCCCTCTGTGCTCTGCCTTGACAGCCTTACGTCCCAAAACCTGCATAAGCGAGAAGGAGACGGCGAGACGATGGCGGTGCTGACCGGCGGAGGAGGGAGAGCTGGTCCTCCCAGCCAGGCTGGGGCTCCCTCACCGGCCCACTCCGCAAACCACGTCCCCCGCCCTCAGTCCCAGGGGCTGGAAGAGAACTGCAGCAGCATGGAGGGGAGCCCGCTGAGGAGAGGGGACTCAGGGTGACAGCCCTGGAGACTAGAGGAGTGACAGACAATGCCTGTGCGGCTGCAGGGCGTGGTGTGACCTTGGGCCATCCCCTGCAGCTCTGGGCTGCTGCTTCGTGCCCCTCCTTCAAGATCCGGCACTGCAGGGCCCAGGACCACTCAAGCCTGGGCTGGCCCTGACTGAGGCCAGGACGGTGCAGTGGGCTGGGGGGGGGGGCACCTCCAGCCTCCTCAGGGCCCAGAACATGGCTCTGCAGGGCAGCAGGGAGACCAGGCCCACACCCCACCCCAGCACGCAGGGGCAGGGGCCCCACGGAGGTGGCCAACACTCCCCAGCCTCATCTGGCTGAGAGGCTGGGGTCATTTCCAGGCCCCTAGCGTGCGTCTGGTCCGGTTGAGAGGGAGGAGCGGGCTCTGGAGGGGCCTTTCTCCTCTTATCAGAGGACTGGCCAACGGCACGTGTCCTGCTGAGGAAAGGAGATGAGCTAGACCCACCGCTGTGCACTCCAGCACGAGCCGGGCCACTCTGGCACGCCAAGGCACCTCCTCTGTGCTGCTGCCAGGCCCAGAAAGGCTCCAGGCTGGCGGCTCCACACCCAGAGAGCCAGAAGGACCCCCCAGATGCCCTCTGGATGCAGGCATTGCGGGGAGGCTGAGGACACCCCCCACCCCCTTTTACACTTGAACTTAGTGTGGAGGAAGGCTGCCCCCACCGCACACCCCTGCCAAGTCCCTCCTGATCCGATCGGATCGCTGGCCTCCCTCGCTGGCTCCCCTCCCTTTGTCCGTGCCCCGCACCCTTGGAGTCAGGCGGGGAGGCTCTTGTTGCCAGACCCCCCACCCTTCTCCCTCTGCATCCGCTTCCCAGCCAGTTGGAGACATGCCTTGCACCCCCAGCCGAGCGAGGCCCAGGACGCATCTATTTCCATCGCTGTAACAAGCTCAGATCAGGGACCTAATTGGTTTCCCAGTGGTGGGTAATTTCTCGTTCCAAATATTAATCCGTTGTTTTCCTGGCGCCCAGCCCGGCCCCGCCGCAGTACTGTACTCGAAGTACGTTCCTATGCAACCGAGAGCCCCAGCAAATACTTTATGAGCTTTGCAGCCTCGGCTGGAGCAGCTATGCAAATGTGCTTTTCATTTGGAGCACGGGGCTGATGTGCAGATAAGAATCGTTTCTCTCCGAGAAGATCCATCATTTCGGTAGCTTCCAAGCCCCCGGCACCCCCGCTCCGCTCCCAGATGTGGTGAGCGCCTCCCACCTGGGGGAGTCAGGGGCTGATCACGCCGGTGCCATTGCCTTAAAGGGAGCCCCGTCGACCCCTCCCTGCGCGAGGCGTGGGTACAGGTCAGACTCGTCAGGGAGGCGGCAGGCACACTGCACACGCCCGCTCCCGCAATCTCGGTTGATGTCGATAATAATTGCATGCACCGTGCAATCTAGGAGGGGAGCAAGAAGCTGTACAGGCATTAACTCTAAAATAAATTTCTATTTTTTTGCTCTTGCAAAATCAATAAAAGATGTTATTAAGAATAGAGTCTGACCCACTGGATTTGGGGGCAGACGGAGGGAGCCCGCACTGCCTGCAAGACCCGAGCCGGAGCCCCCTGGAGGCTGGCTGGGCAACAGGGACAAGGGAAGTGCCCGCTCTGGGCGTCCCTTTCCCCACGGCCAAGGGCGTCGTGGTCCTGGTCCTGCCTGCGCCCTGGGATTGTCATGCTGCATGAGCAGGTGATAGTGGCCCACACACGTATGCCGCTTATGACATGCCTGGCACTATCTTGTTCTGTCCACCTAACAGCCCTATGGGGCAGGCACTATTATTACCCTCACTTTACAGATAAGCGAGCTGAAGCTCAGAGAGGTTGTGTAACTTTCCAAGGACACACAGTTTTGGAAGCTGTTAGTCAATGCGAAACCCCTGCTGAGGCGGGGGTGATAACCTCAGGGGAACACCAGCCCCCAGACGCCTGCTTCCTTCAGGGGTGAGTGTTGGCTGCTGTTAGCTTCTGGATAGTGGGAGGAGGTTCAGCTGAGGCAGGCCTAAACTGCAGCTCAGGTGCCAGCAACAGCGTGGACACCGGGTAAGCAGGTCCTTTGGACCCCTCCACTGTCCAGGCCCGAGTGTGGAGGGAAAGGGCTGGGCCCCTGCCCGCCTCCGCCTGCCTCCCTCTGAGTCCCTACGAAGACAGAGGGGACCTTCCCTGCCCAGCCGCCCTGGTGTCGGGGAGAGACCCCTCACTCCTCCCACGGAGGGATCTCTGGGCCGCCCCGGAGTCGCCGCGGGCAGGGAAGCCCTTCACCGTCCCTCCGAGGGGATGGCGGCTGGCGGGCGCGTCCCGGCCCCTCGGCCATCCCGGGGCCAGGCAAGCGACGTCAGGGAGCAAGGCCAGCCTGCAGGGACGGCAACAGGGCAGCACGGGTCCTCCGCAGGGAGTAGCAGCTCAGCCCCGAGGATCCAGCAATGCCAGATACCCAGGCGTTTTATTGATATTTATCTTTAATGTGAAATCTAACTTTTAAATGTTGGCTCATCTTAAACAAGCAAACACACATGGAGTGAGCCGAGCCAAACCCGCGTGCAGGCCGGCTCCGGTCAGCGTGCAAGTCCTGCGTGGCCGCCCTGCCTCCCAGCGTGGCCGCGGCCTGCCTCCTTCCCACCCCCGGCCCCAGGAGTGCCCAGGGCTGGGTCCTGCCGGCCCTCCTGCCCTCTCCTCCCTGGCCTGTCGGCCCCGCGTGGGCAGGGAGCCTTTGGGCCGGGAGGCGGGCAAGCCCGGCTGTCGTGGGTAAACAGAGGCACCCCCCTCCGCCCACGTCCTGCCACTCCCCTGTGTGCACCCCCTGCCGCACACGTGGGGGAAAAAGACCCCAAGGCGGCCGCTGTCAGAGGCTGGGGCTTATGGGCACCCCCGCAAAAGGGTCTTGGCCGCAGCTGACAGAGGGCTGGGAAGAGCAGAGGACGCTGCCCTCAAGCAGCCAGCCCCCGGGACCTCTCTCTGTCCAGCCGCAGCAAGGACCCGCTTCCCTTTGTTGAGAGTTGGTTTGGTTCCAACACTGGCGCCACCACCTCGGAAGGTCCCGGAAGGCCCCCAGGCCACATGGCGGCTGTGCCACACCTGGGCTTGTGCTCTGAGAAGGGGCCTCACCTCCCTCCTCACCCGGAGCCAGGACGGGCCCTTTCCCAGCCCTGCGGGCTCTGCCTGGCCTCTTCGCGGGCCTCCATCTGGTGGCTCAGCCTGCTGGGTTTGGCCGACTCTGCTGGCCCAGACAATATTTAACTTTTTAAAAATTAGTTGCCTTCCTTTACTATCAGTTTTCACATTAAAATTCAGATTCCTCGCTTCTCTGGAAAGATGGGGACATCTGGCAAGGCTGGTCCCATATTCCTGGCTGGCTCTCCAGGTCACCCTGTCCCTACCCTTGGTCTGCCACTGTCACTGGCAAGACCGTCACGCACATACACTCGCCCCTGCTGGCATGCGGATTTGCAACCCCCGAGACAGAGGCAGGCGAGGACTGTGGAGAAGCAGAAGGGGACACGGGGACAGTGCTGCGGGGTCCAGCGGGTGCGGGTTGGCAATAGGGCCGGCTTCCCAGGCATGCAGAGCGCTCTCCCGGGCCTGGACTCAAGCCTCCGGCATCCAGGCAGCAGGGCCACCGGGGGCTGGGAAAGCCAAGCGGCCTCTGTGCCCTGTGTTGTGTGTGTCCCCGAGTGCCTCGGGGGTGTCTGTCCGCCCAGTGCGGGTCTGTCTCCGCAGCCGTGTCTGGGATCTCCGTGTGCCCAGCGGCGTTCAGGCCACCCATCCTCTCTGGGACACCCACAGCCCCTGCCGAGGGGGCGGCCTTTAGCAGCCGTCTGCTGTCATAACGAGAACAGCCAACACCACCAAGCCGCCACCCCACGTGAGTGTTCTGTGGGCTTGTCGTGAAGGCACGTGCGGGTGGCAGCACTGGGATCTCAGCTCTCCAGAGAGCGGGTGGTGACCAAAGGCAATGGCCCCGGGACCTGCCATCCTGGGTTGGAGTCCAGGCTGCACCATTTCCTGGCTGTGCGACCTTGGCGAGTGACCTTACGCCCTGGAGGCTGGGCTTCCTTACCGTGGCTGCAGGGTCACCTGCGGGACCTGTGTCATCGAGCTGCGAGGGCATCAGCGACCCCTGGCCCTTAGAGCTCAGCCCTCCTGGGAGGGAAGACACCTGCACCACATTTCACAGTCACCCTTATCTTACAGGTGTGCAGCCTGAGGTTGAGTAAGAGTGACCTTGGGACGTGACTCCTGAGCCTGGGCTCCGCACAGAAGCAGGAGCCACCTCCCGGCCCCAGCTGATTGGTCCACGAAGGGCATTGGCCTTAGAGCAGCCGAGCCATTGGCTGGGCAGGAACTATGTCCCGCCCCTCCGCTGCCACCTCTTTCCCAGCTCTGGCTCACCCCTTCCCCAGAGGTTCAGTTTCCTCCCGTGTTCTTCATCTCTGCCTCCTCTCCCTCACCCACTCTGCCTGCACCTCCCACCTGACACGCGCACCCCGGAAGTCCCCAGGAGGGTCAGGAAGGAAAGGGCAGGGTGGGTGCACCAGGCTCAGGTGTGCACCCACAGGCGGGCTTGGCCTCCCACCACAGAACCGCGCCCTCAGGGGCCCCACCCCTGACCCTGGAGCCCCAGGGCCCTCACTCCCAGGTCCTGGCCTACCCTGCCGCTGCCCACGCCCCCATCAGCCCGGCCACTAACCCCGCCAGGGCAGAGGCTCAGACAGTGTCAGTCCAGGATGAGATGCGGCCCAAGAAGCGATTACCAGGGTGACAGGAGCCGGGCTGTGCTGGGGACAGGGCAGGGTCCTGCACCGTGATCTCCTGTCTGTCTGCAGTAAATCCTCACGCAGAGGAGATTGGTTTTTCCTCATGACTGGTGGTCCTGGGCTGGGCTGAGTTTGTCCTCGGCCCCACAGACAGCCCAGGCCCGGGGCAGGTGCAATTGGTCACAGCCCCACGGCCCTGGGTTGACACTCAACTCCAGCCCTCGGAGCTGCGTGCTCTGGGGCCACACGGTCTGTGTTGGGGCGGGCAGGGGCACCCTCCAATCCATCCACTCAGAAGGCACCTTGCCCTGATCTGCACCGAGGCCCCATGTGGCCGCAGCGTCCCCACCACAAGGCATAAAGCCCCCAACAGGAGCCTGGGCGGAGCCAGCACCCCCGCCCCATCATGCACCTCCAAGCCCCGTAGGTGCCACTGCCCGGACGCCACTTCCCTCCATCCCCAGTGCCAGTGCAGCCCAAGCCACCACCACCTCCCACAAGGACCCTGCTGCGGTCCCCTCTGGTCACCCTGCCTCTCTCTTGCACCCCATCTCCCAGGCCGGCCCCACACATGGCCAGAAGGGAGCTCCCCAAATGCAGAGCTGATCTGCCTTTTCAAACCCTCTGACCAACGGCTCCCGTGGCCTTCAAGGTGAACGCCAGGCTCCTTGCCACACCCCACGGGGCCCCACACCTCTGAGCCCAGGAGACTGGCCAGCAGCAGACCTCGCTCCAAGCACTCTGTCCCGCCCTAGTGTTGCACGCAGCCACACGGCGCTGCCCCAACTCCAGGGCCTTTGCACGTGCCGTCCCTCTGCCCATACCCTACTCACTGCCTCCTCCCTCCTCCAGTCGGTGCTGCAATGGCCTTTCCTCTGAGGGCCTCCCCCACCCTCTGTCTGAGTCAGACCTTTCCTTGGGTCACCTACATAGCACTTCTCACTCTTTGACGTGATCTTTTTATTGTCTAGGATTATTTGCATAATCTCCGTCTCGTCCACTAGAGGGCGCCCTCCGGGGAGGGCGAAGACGGTGTCTTTCTTGTTTGTCGCGGCAGCTCCAGGGCAGTCCTGGCGCAGGAACCAGTGCTGGGGGAGCGAGGCCGCAGCAGGGCTGAGCCCAGTCCTGCCCCCCTCCGTCCGGCCGAGTCCCCCGGGAGCCTGGTGCCAGGCCTGGCTGGGCAGACGCGTGCCCATGCATCAAGCTGACATTTCCACTACCCGGGGGAGGCGAGCGTGGCTGGGACTCCGGCTTGGGCGGGGGTGGCGGGGACGACGGCTCCTCTCAGCCACCAGCCGGGAGGGACGTCAGCCCGTTACTCCGGAGGCCTGGGCCTGCCCGTCAACGCTCGGCCGGGGAAGGACGGTCACCCCGAGGCAGAGAGCGGGCGACGTGGGCAGACGAGAGAAGCAACCAGCGTGTGCAGACACAGACGTGTGTGCAGGGCCATGCGTGAGCACCAGCACCTACCCCGGTGGCACTTTGTCCAGGGCCCACATACACACACGTGACGGAGCAAGCACACAGGATCCACAGGAGAACACGGCGTGGATGAGCACGGCATACACACAGTACAAAGCGCTGACTCCTGCGTGTGCAATGTCAGCGTGTGTGTGCGTGTGTGCAGGGGCGACCCCTTGGCCAACGTCGGCCTCAGATGTTCACGTGTCCGTGTGACTGGGCTCTGTGCACGCCAGCCCAGGGCACGTGGATACAGAGACACTGGGAGCGGGCGCAGAGCTCTGGGCTGGGGTCAGGCTGGTGTGTGTGTGATCATGATCGGGTCATGGTCAAAGGCACACACCAAACCCCACAGCCAGCCGCTCCCTCAGAACACGTCTGCTCAGCGCGGGGAGCGTTAGCTGGGAAAGCCGTCTGCAGGAGCGGGAGGAGGGGCCATTGCTTCCGTATCCAGCTCTCTCTGGGGCTCGCCCGGCACCCTCTGTCTTCAAACCGGGTGGGGCCTCCGTCCTCCCAGATTGGGGCAGACAGCAGCATTCACTCCCTGAATGAAGACAACACTCACAGTCCCTCTTGGTGACCCGCTGGGTGACTCACCCCGCCTGCCTGGAAGTGCTCCCTTCTGTCTAACTAGCAGCCTTCTTGCTGCAGCCTCCGTGAGGCTGAAAGGCGGCTTGTTCCCAGCCCCCGCCCAGGAGGTGGCCAAAAGGACACAGGGGGACTCGAAGCCTAGGAGGCCCGGCGGTCCTCTTTCCCTTCCCTTGTGACGATGGCCCTCATTCGAGCCATCCACATATCATAATCACATACCATTTGCACGATTATTTATTTAATATTTTTCTTTAAACTGACTCTTTCTTTTTACTTAAATGCCTATTTTGGTTTCATCCTAAGCGACAACGTCTGTGAAATCAAAGCACTGATGTGCCCATTATACATTTTTTTTTCTAATACACATTTACATAAACACGACTATTAAAATAGATTGAAATTTTGCCCACGTGTCAACTAAAACCGTCCTCTGGACCTCCTGTGGTCCACTCGCCAACTTCAGAAGGACTCCGGGTGAGAACAAGAGCTCCACGGCGCTGGTGGCCTGAGCCAGATTCCAGCCCAGATCACAGTGCTTCCCTCTTGCACGAGGCCAGAGTCCGAACGCCTGTCCCCACGTCCCAAGGCCTTAGTCGCTGGCCCAGTCTTTCTCCCAGGCCTGTCTCCAGCCCCACACAGCCGGTCCTCGATATTTGATGAATGAACGAGAAGTGAAGTAACGAGTCACTCCCTTGATTAGTCAACGCATGGGTGAATGACTGAGCGCACACCCGCACCAGGGCGTCCCCTGGGCCCCTGCGGCTCGGGACATCTGGGCCACGAAGTCTCCATCTTCCCCAGGCCCCGTACTCAAGCCCCACAACCCGAGAGTGAGCGCCAACCTCACTCCTCCCACGTCCGTCCATCCCACCCCATGCCCGCTGATGTTCCCTCCTAAGGACTCCTGAATCTGCCCCACGGCCCCTCCCCAGGGCCACCCTCCTAGGCCAGAGCCCCCTCTCCTCTCACTGGAGTGTGGCAAGGATGGCGCGTCTCCCACTCCCGTCCTCTGCCCTTAGCCGCGGGGATCTTTCTAGAACTTCTAGACCCCACACCTGGGCGCATCCCACTCTGCTGAAAGCATCCCGCCGCCCTCTGCCCCCAGGGCAAACTCTCCGCTTCCTAGTGAGGCGTCCAGTCCCTCCTGGCCTCGCTCCACCCACCTGACTTCCCCCCACGCCCTCCTCACCCCTTCTCTCCACGCCCGCCCTCTGGACCATCTTCAAGCCCTGTAACCTGCTTGCTTTCCCCTCTGTACTCCCGCACACCTGACAGCCAGACAACCCTGGTGTCTTGGCTGAAATGTCGTTTTCCCAAAGGAGCCTGCCCCCCACCACGCCCCCGCCCGTGGGCTCCGCGGCCCGCTTCCCTCACCGCTGCGAGAGGAAGCCCTGACTCCCGCCGGCCGTGCACCCGGCTCCGTTCTGGACACGCTCCCCGTACCTTCTCTCATCTAATCCCCACAGCAGCTTCGAGAGGTAAGTGTAATGATTACCCCCATTGAATAGGTGAGGAAACTGAGGCACAGAGTGCTTGAGTAACTTGCCCAAGGACACGAGGAGGACGGGGAATCTGAACCCAGGCAGTGGCCCCAGGCCAGGCAGCATGGCACTCAGTGACCACAGGTGCCCTGTCAGGGTGTTCAGTGCCTGCCTCAGGTGCCTGCCACAGGGCTCGGCACACGGGAGGGCGTGAGGAATCCTACCATTGCGGGTGATGGATGCACAGGTGCACGGCTGAATAGCGAGGATGGGTGCCTGGGACGATGACAGATGGATGTCTGATACAAGGAAGGATGACAAGTAATGGATGGATGAGGATGGATGATAGAAGGTTGGAGGGGATGATGGAGGGATGGATGGATGATGGAGGGATGATGGAGGGATGGGTGGATGATGGAGGGATGGATGGATGATGGAGGGATGATAGAGGGATGATGGAGGGATGGGTGGATGATGGAGGGATGGGTGGATGATGAAGGGATGATGGAGGGATGGAGGGATCATGGAGGGATGGAGGGATCATGGAGGGATGGATGGATGATGGAGGGATGATGGAGAGATGAAGGAGGGATGGAGGGATTATGGAAGGACAATGGAGAGATGGAGGGATGATGGAGGGATGGAGGGATGATGGAGGGATCATGGAGAGATGGAGAGATGGAGGGATGGAGGGATCATGGAGTGATGAAGGGATGATGGAGGGATGAAGGAGTGATGGAGGGATGAAGGAGTGATGGAGGGATGAAGGAGTGATGGAGGGATGAAGGAGTGATGGGTGGATGATGGAGGGATGGAGGGATGATGGCGGGAGGGATCATGGAGGGACGATGGAGAGATGAAGGAGTGATGGAGGGATGATGGAGGGATGGGTGGATGATGGAGGGATGGGTGGATGATGGAGGGATCATGGAGGGATGGAGGGATCATGAAGGGATGATGGAGAGATGAAGGAGGGATAGAGGGATGATGGAGGGATGGAGGGATGATGGAGGGATGGATGGATCATGGGTGGGTAATGAATGAATGGATGATGGATAGACGGAATGAATGATGGAGGGATGGAATAAAAGAATGTGTTCTACTTGGGGAAAAGCTCTAGCAATCCTTCCAGAAAGGGATAAGGCCTCCTGGGAGGTGCCTGAACTTGGAGTCAGGGCTCCCAGTCCAACCCCAGCTCTGCCGTTCGCCAGCCCTACAATCTTAGGCAAGTCACTTCACCTCTGCAGCCCTGAGCTCCCTCATCTTTACAATGGGACTCTGTTTCCCACGCATGTCAGCCCTGGGATTTTATGTAGAGGTGGCCCTAGACACGAGTGAAGGGTCCCAACAGGGGTCGGGCGGTGTGACGTTGCTAAGCTCTCAGGATCAATGCGGCCTCTCCCTGCTCCCAGCTTAGGGCCTGAGTTTGGGCCGTCTCTCACCCTGCCTGCGCTTCCTGCCTGCCTGGCCCTGCCTCGCGCACCCCCTGGGACCCGCCGCAGCCCGCCAGCCTGTGTCCGTCTGCCGTCGTCCCCAGCCTCGGCTCCCATGGCCGGCCTCGGCACGCTCCGGGGTGTCACGAAAGGCCCCAGGGCAGCAGTGGGGGGGCGGTGAGGGGGCAGCACAGCCCAGACAGCAACTGGGCTCCACACACCGCAAGGAGACAGGTTCAGCAAGCATTTATTGAGCCCCTGCTGTGTGCCTGCTGCGTGAGCCCTCAGTGCCAGCGCCGCTGCCCCCCCCAGGAGGCCCACTCCCTGTCCCCCCCAGCTCTGCCCCTCTGGGCACCCCTCAGGGTCCTGGTGGCTTGCGGGTGCCAGGCGTTCCGTGGCCAGTGTCCGTGGATTTCCTGGTGTCGCAGCCGCCCTACAGGGCGCCTCGTGTGACGGTGCAGGGATCAGCGGGTGCTGTTCCGGAGTCCCTCTGTGCAGCCTGTGCCTTTCCCCAGGCCCACTGGCCCCCCGCCCAGGGCCCTGGGACCCGGGCAGCAGTGGGCAGGACGCGCCTGGTATCTCCCGCGCAGGCTGGCCGAGTTCACAGCCCACAGGCCAGGGTTCCAGGGGCACCAGACTGGTGGTCTTGTGGCAGGGGGTGGAGCCGGCGACAGCCTGAGGTCCAGGGACCGGGCTGGGATCCTGGTCACACCCAGTGCCCTAGCACCCAGCACTGGCGGCTCAGCTCCGGTCCCTCCTGTGCCGAGCTCCGGGGCCAGGAGTCCCCCATGTGTGGCTGGTGTCCTGCCAAGAGACGAGGTGGTCAGTGCTGAAAGCCACCTTCCTCCACCCACACCCCGACTGCCCCC